>JAYESA010000006.1:170473428-170673428 GCA_036927795.1 Iris macrosiphon | reverse complement strand
ACGCTGGTCCTGTGAGCCAAGTTTGGTTCAATTCTGAGAACGTTAACGAAATCGCGTATCGTGGGCCCCACAGGCTCCATTTGACGGGCGGTTTTGTGATCGGCTCATCTGAATCCAATTCTGGAAGTTTCGTTGGGTTCGTATCATCGTTCCTGAATTGTTGACACTAAATTTGACAAATTTGGAGACCTTTGACCCTAACACATTTTTTGGTGCAAAGCGGCCCACATGTGGACCCCGCATTGACTAGAAACTGTTATTTTTGCCCCTGTGTCCAAATTGGACTTAAGGACAGGCGTTTCTAGCTATTTGATATTTTTTGACTCTAATGGTGATATTTATTTCAGCAACCAGAGGAGTCCCTACAATTCCCACTGAGACCAGAGCTACAGTTGGAGTCGGAACCCCAGGCAAATGTACCTTGCCAATATTGTAGTTCTTGTTACATATTTTCTTGACTTATTTATATTGTTGTGCATGCTTGACCTAGGACCGTGTGACTTACTTAGCGTCCGATTATTAGTCGGGTGCCAACACCGTATGCGAAATTGTGTAACGTCACTAGACATGGATACCGAGACCCTATACTTCTCGTACTTATCTTGTCAAGTACATCATAACCCAGGACACTTGACACTATTCATGAGACAGAATATTCCTGAGATATTCATGGTGATTCTGTATAGGATATAGGTTTTATGACATAGACATTATATTCATAGACATCATATGACTTGCTGCATTAGTATTGATCTTCCGTGCCATGGACATGAGACGTGTGATTACATTGGGTGGGGAGAGACACACAGGCTACAGGCTGATTTATATATATATTTATTATGGTGAGGACTTAGACTCTATATCAGAGCTAGGCACTCTACTAGTATTATATTTATTGTGAGGCCTCGGACTCTATATCCGAGCTAGGCACTCAACTAGTTATATTACTGCTACCGGCTCCCCGACACAGAGCTTGTAGTGGCTCAGCCTGAGTTTTAGTGATGCTCTCATCTTGCATTTTACTTAGCTGGTTATTTAGTATTACCCTGTTTACTCATTTATTTTCTGCACTGCATTTATTTTGGCTTGTATTATTTGTACCTTGTTATGTCCCCTGAGGACCTGGATCCAAACTATGTCCCCAGGATTAGCTGACAAGATCTATCCGGAGGTATACGGGATCGGAGCATTAGCATTAGCAGAAGCAGGTGCTTACATTGGAGCAGAACCAGGATCTGAGGACGAGATCGTACCAGAGGACTTCTCCTGAGTATTGGCTTGAGATACTCATTTATTTCTGTTTCTAGTTATTTTAATTCCAGTCTATTGCATTGATGTATCAGACTTGTTCTCGGATTGTTCTCCGAGATACTTTTATTGAGATTTGTTAGTTTACTCTATTTGCATTATTCTGGCATTTGATCTGTGATTATCTGTTGTGGATGATATTAGATTAGACTGTAACTTATATCATTGGACCTATTTATTGTTGTACTACAGCTTAAGTATGCCCCGATGGATCCATTAAATTGGGTTTGTCCATCGGTGTGTGCTGCTGGCCATTATCACGCGTCCAGTCCCTCGGTATTTTGGGACTGGGGCGTGACATGGTTTTTGTGGTGGCCCATGCAGGTCAACGACTAAATTGTTCGGTTTCAACTTAGGGACCGAACAAGCATGCAATAAGAATAGGATAAGTTTTTAGGATCTCATCCACTTGTTTTAAAACGTTCTTGATATCTATATCGTATTCGAATTAAATTTTCTTGCATCATGCCTTGATTCCAGTGCGCCTCTTATAGTTTATTTTTGATGTAGAGTAATGAATTCAAGAGCAAACAACGAAACTCCAGAAAATACACCAATATGTGCGGTAGCCACCTACGGAGAAGATGAAGTGGCGCCATTGAGTGGAGATCTCTCTACTCACCAAGGCAGCCAAGCAGATCAGCATGCTTCTAGATTTCAGCATGATGATATCCCACCGCCTCCGCAGTTAGTTCCACCAATGCCTGTATTCTCACAAGGGCAAGCTATGGACGGGCAACAGATGTTTTAAATGATCTACGCAATGATACAAGCTCAACAGCAGATTCAACAAGAGACTTTGAGTCACAGCCTAGCACTTGTACTGGAGCAGGCGAATCTACCAGCACGACGGCCAACGACGGAATCTATCACCGATTTTCGCCAGCTGAAGCCTCGTACCTTCTCAGGAAAGGAGGAGCCCACAGAAGTTCATGAGTGGCTCACCAACACACAACACCAGTTTGAAGCAGCTGAGCTTCCAAGAGAACGTTGGATGACTGCTGTCAGAATGCAGTTAACGAATAATGCACATCACTGGTGGCTATCTGAGGAGACACGGCTCGGACCAGACCGAGTCACTTGGGAAGAGTTCTCTAGACTCTTTCAAGAGATGTACATCCCAGCTGTTGCACGATCAGAACTCAGAGACAAGTTCAACAGCCTTATCCAAGGCAATATGACAGTGGAAGAGTACAACGCAGAATTCATTCGTCTAAGTCGCTTTGCCCCTACTTTGATCCCCACAGAAGAAGAGAAGGCAGAGAAGTTCTTCGACAAACTGAACTTCGAGCTACAGAGACTGATCGGATCCGTTGTACCTACTTCTTACTCGGACGTCCTTGCAGCAGCCCGACGCATGGAGCACGTCGTCAAGAGAGAGACCAACCTAAAACGGCCTTCCACATCAGCACCAACCAGAGCAGCATAAGAGGAGTCTGCAAAGCGTCAACAGATAAATCCACCACCGAGAGCAACACCAAGAGCCTCATTCCTTCCTACTTGTTACTACTGTGGCAAGATAGGCCATATTGAAAAAGAATGCAGACGCAAGTTGGGAATGTGCTTAATTTGCGGATCCAGACAACACTTAGCCAGAGATTGCACAACACATCGAGAAGAAACACCGATGATTAACCGAGAAGCCTTACCAGCACCGGAAGGATATCAGCCGAGGCCACCCTTGGCACCACAAGCAGCACTCTTCCAGCAGGCCCAGCAGCAGCAGAGGAATCCACCACAAGGACGCGGACAAGCTTATGCGATGACCTTGGAGGACGCGCAGATTCATGGAGTAGCTAATGCGCGTAAGTTTTCGTAGTTATCTATTTCTAGATTTGTTTTATCTCGTGCCTATTGGTTCGTGACCCTAGCCTTAACCTAGTAATGTTGAACTTGCTAATAACCTAGAATATTTTTATAATTGATAACCTAATATGTTTTTATAAGTAATGAACTGTAGATTTCTAGATTTCCTTTATTCGGAAAATTGCATAACTTTTAATGCTTAGAAAAATAATTTTTCCTTTGTATTATTCTTACACCCTCAACCTTGAATCCCCTTGATCGTGCTGTGCTTCGAATAATGTTTGCAACCCTGTCATCTCTGTTGATCGATTATTCTTTGATTGCGAGGACGCAATCCTCTTAAGGGGGGTAGATTGTAAACCCCCTGATTTTTCAAGAATTTTTAATTTGGATTTTTAGTAATTTTTTGTAAAATTTTTAGAATTTTTTCGTAATTAAAACCTAGGTACTTGGTAATTAAATAATTTTTAATTACTGTTAATTAATATTAAAATATTATGGAAATAATATTTTATGGTGTAAAATGGAAAACCGGACATAAGGTAATTTTTTGTGAATTTATTGGACCCCGGAAGTATTTTTAAAGCCCTAAAAACCAATGTATTATTAAACCTAATTAAACCCTGAACCCGGTTTATTTTTAAAATAAACCGAACCAAAATAAACTGAACTACCGCCAAACTAACCCGAACCAAACCGATTTCTTAACGGGTCGGGTCGGATCCGTATCGAACCGACCCAGACCCGAAACCCACACCGAACCCTAATCCTAATTCGGGTCGGAATCACTGTTCCGACCCGGCGGCGCGCGTATATAAATCCCTCGGAAGCCCCGCCCCGCCTCCAGATCACCCTCTCTCTCTCATCTCTCCGCCGCCGCAGCCCCTCACCTGAACCCTAATCTCCCCAGCCACCTACCTCCTCCTTGCTCCACCCGTCCCCGATCCGCAGTACCGCACCACGACCATCCCACAGCCTTCCTAAGCCAACGATCCCCCACAACCACCATCTCCTCTCTTCTCCGACGACCATCACCACTCACCCCAACTCGCAGCACCCCCTCGAGCCCTCTCCCCGCTCCACCACCTCACCCTAGCCCCGGCCGCCCACTCGCTGCCCTAGCCCGCTGCCCCGGCACCACCTCCCTCCTCAGCCCGCAGCCACGACTCCCTGCATCCCCTCTCCGGCACGGCTCAGTCACCTCCGCCGTGGTCACCTCCGCCCCGAGCCTCCTGCCCCGGCGAGTCTCCGCTGACATGGACACAACAAAACCCTAAACCTAGACGGACACAGCAACCGGACACAGTTTCCCCGTGTCGCATCTCCTCGCGGACACGAAGAATCATCGCCCTACGGAGCCCCGTTCAGGTAGCGTTTCCTCTCTCCTCGTTGACCCGATTTTGATTTCGTCAGTTGTGACTCGTAAACTGTGTAGCCCTCTCGATGCCCGTGCAACCCGCTCGGTGTATCGCGTCCAGTGGCGATCGCAACCCGCGATCCAAAAACAGAAAAATCAATGCCCTGTTTCACCCCGGAACTGAGTACGCCCCGCCAAACGGGACGACTTGGTCCTGCACGGTCTTCACCGAAACGTGCGCGCCGATGATACGGACGTGCAAAATTTCGCAGAAGTTAATTTGGATGTGCGTGCACACCGAAATCAACGCGTATCCGCCGACAACGCCCCGTATCCGCCTATTCTGGAACACATTGTAACTTTGTGTACATATGTCGGATCGAGACAAAACTTATGCCATCGGACTCGTAGCAATACGCTGGTCCTGTGACCCAAGTTTGGTTCGATTCTGAGAACGTTGACGAAATCGCGTATCGTGGGCCCCACAAGCTCCACTTGACGGGCGATTTTGTGATCGGCTCATCGGAATCCAATTCTGGAAGTTCCGTTGGGTTCGTATCATCGTTCCTGACTTGTTGACACTAAGTTTGACGAATTTGGAGAACTTTGACTCTGACACATTTTTTGGTGCAAAGCGGCCCACATGTGGACCCCGCTTTGACCAAAAACTGTCATTTTTGCCCATGTGTCCAAATTGGACTTAAGGACAGGCGTTTTTAGCTATTTGATATTTTCTGAATCTAATGATGATATTTATTTTAGCAACCGGAGGAGTTCCTACAATTCCCACTGAGACCAGAGCTATAGTTGGAGTCAGAACCCCAGACAAGTGTACCTTGCCAACATTGCAGTTCTTGTTACATATTTCCTTGACTTATTTATATTATTGTGCATGTTTGACCTAGGACCGTGTGACTTACTTAGCGTTCGATTATTAGTCGGGTGCCAACACCGTACGCGGAGTTGTGTAACGTCACTAGACATGGATACCGAGACCCTATACTTCTCGTACTTATCTTGTCAAGTACATCATAACCCAGGACACTTGATACTATTTATGAGACAAAATCTTCCTGAGATATTCATGGTAATTCTGTATAGGATACAGGTTTTATGACATAAACATTATATTCATAGACATCATATGACTTGTTGTATTAGTATTGATCTTGCGTGTCATGGACATGAGACGTGTGATTACATTGGGTGGGGAGAGACACACAGACTACAGGCTGATTTATATATATATTTATTATGGTGAGGACTTAGACTCTATATCAGAGCTAGGCACTCTACTAGTGTTATATTTATTGTGAGATCTCAGACTCTATATCAGAGCTAGGCACTCTACTAGTGATATTACTGCTACCGGCTCCCCGACACAGAGCTTGTAGTGGCTCAGTCTGAGTTTTAGTGATGCTCTCATCTTGCATTTCACTTAGCTGGTTATTTAGTATTACCCTGTTTACTCATTTATTTTCTGTACTGCATTTATTTTAGCTTGTATTATTTGTACCTTGTTATGTCCCCTGAGGACCTGGATCCGGACTATGTCCCCAGGATTAGCTGACGAGATCTATCCCGAGGTATACGGGACCGAAGCATTAGCATTAGCAGAAGCAGGTGCTCACATTAGAGCAGAACCAGGATCTGAGGACGAGATCGTACCAGAGGACTTCTCTTGAGTATTGGCTTGAGATATTCATTTATTTCTGTTTCTAGTTATTTTAATTCCAGTCTATTGCATTGATGTATCAGACTTGTTCTCGGATTGTTCTTCGAGACACTTTTATTGAGATTTGTTAGTTTACTCTATTTGCATTATTCTGGCATTTGATCTGTGATTATCTGTTGTGGATGAGATTAGATTAGACTGTGACTTATATCATTGGACCTATTTATTGTTGTACTACAGCTTAAGTATGCCCCGATGGATCCATTAAATTGGATTTGTCCATCGGTGTGTGCTGCTGGCCATTATCACGCGTTCGATCCCTCAGTATTTTGGGACTGGGGCGTGACAACAAGGGTGTGGGTTGGGTCGGACATGGGTCCACTAGGGTCTGACAAGGGTCCATGTAAAACCCTTATTTCTAAAAACCTTATTTATTTATTTTTTATTAATTAAAAATTTAATTATGGTAATTATGTGCTAAATAGGAGAAATAGATTTTTAATAATTTTTATTTTAGGTGTTCGGGCACTTAGAGGATTTATGGGACCATTAAGAATTTTTCGGAATTTATTTCATGTAGGAGACCCCTTGAGCAGTTGCTAGCCTAACGGTGTGCATTATTCTAATCTATAAATTTTCTTATAAGTATATATATATATATATATATATATATATATATATATATAAGAAGAAGAAAAGAAAAGAAGTTATTAATAAACTAATAAACTAATAATAATATATTATTACTAACAACAAATCCATTCCAACCATTCTTAAAGCAACATTCCAACAAAGCAAACTTAGCTTTCCACAGCAACCTCCAACCATTCCACTACACCACGTCCCCAGTAGCAACCCATTCTCTTATTCCTTAGCCAAAGCCGCGTGGAAGACTCCCCTTCCCCCCTTTTATTTTTTTTACTTATATATATATCCTATATATATATCGTTATTTTTTTTCAATAAAATCCTAACCCTAAATTATTCAGACCCTTCCTCTTCCCATATAGACCTAAAGAGCGCCGCCACCGCAGCCGGACTACTGCGACCCCGCGCACTGCAGATTCCCACACGAGGTACCTATGTTCCGGAGTTACTTCCCGTCGACTCGCTCAACCAAACGTCATTCCGTCTTCACCGGTATGCTCACCCCTTAACCCTCTTCTATATCTGTATGATAGCAGACCACGAACAATACAAAATCCTAGGCAAAAATAGCACCAAAGTTGAAGGACACAGACCGAATTCTGGGATCGCAGAAAACTGCGGTGACCACCCACGTTGCCGAGTTCGTATCTCCCACCACAGAGATCCAAATTCGGTGATTCTTTTTGGTATGCGTAGACCACTTGACCTAGTTTAATTTTTGTTAAATAACCATAGATTATTAAAAGTTGTAGACAGAATTAAATTTGTCACAAAACCCCGTGAACCCACTTTTTCTAGATTTTTAAAAGTTGTGAGCGCGCCCCGCCAAACGGCACCACCCCGTCGTGTACCAAGTCTACCAAATGGTGCGCGCAGCGTAACCGGACATGTAAAAATTCACAGAGACGGATTCGGACGCGTGTGCGCGCCGAAATCAGCCCGTATCCGCGGACGCACCCCGTGTCGCAACTTTTGTGGAAGTCGTGTGTATTTTGTGTTCGCTTGTCAGATTGCGATGAAACTTACGCCAATGGACTCGTGGTAACGCGCTGGTCCTGTGACCCAATTTTCACCCAATTCTGAGACGGTTGACCAGATCGCCAATTGACGGGCCCCATAGTTGACTTTTTGGGTGAAATTGTGTTCGGCCCATCGGAATCCACATTTGGACATACCGTTGGATTCGTATTGACATCTAGAGTTGTTTGACCTATAATTTATCCTATTTAGAGACTGTTACCCTTGGCACGCTTTTCGGTGCAAAGTGGACCACATGTGGACCCCGCTTTGATCCGAAATTATCGTTTTGCCCCTGTGTCCAAATTAGACGAAAGGAAAGTACTTTTTAGCTATTTTGCTTATTCTAGGAACGTTGGTGATATTTATTTCAGCATCCGGAGACGTTCATTCTGAGGCCGTAGCTTCTGACTCTTGGAGTTGACATCGGGACATTACATTTTTGCAGCTTTCTTGCCAGGCAAGATACCTTTCCAAATTGTTTACAGTATTTTGCATGCTTAGTATATTTCTTTATATTTATTACATTTCTGTTTATTTATTGCATGTGTAGTTTCTTTCAGTCATACTATATATTAGATATGTTGACACACACATGGCACCTAGTATCATGAGAGGACAATCATTAGGCGTATGGGCTTTTAACCACTCTGGTAAATCGTAGTATATAGCTCGCACTACGGACGTGTGTCGCGCTGGTCGCTACCCCCGCGGTATGTCGATTTTTGGAGTCTCGCTGGTCGCTACTCCCGCGGTATGTCAATTTTTGATGTCCATTGACGTGTGTGTGAGTTGTGAGGTAGATCGAGTAGCCTACCCTTGCCCATACGTCGAAAAGTTGTCCTCATTTGCATTCATATAAATTTTCTTGTACAGCGTACTTATTTATTTTCAAATTATATGCATGTTTACTGCATTCAAGTTTGCTCGCTTTTCTGTATCTTGTTACATCCCTCTGAGGACCTGGTCCTCTGCCAGGTATATCTGCTCTTGAGTATTTGCAGGAGTACGGGCCTGGACCTGACGCATTACTTTTTGCCGAGGAGGTCTTACCTTTTGAGCATCGTTGATTATCTAGCGATGGATTCTTTTAGCTGATACACTTCTGTCTTCATATTATTTTATATTAGAGATTTTATACTCCTCTCTCATTTTAGTTTTGGATATAGTCATTGGTAGTGGATTTGTCTCCACCCGACTATTATTTTGGATATTTCAGACTCCTTATTCTAGTTTAGTATTTCTTTTCTATAACTTGTTGTGTGGATGAGATTAGCATATATGTGACTTGTGACATATGTTTATACCACTTGTGGATTGATATTCATATTACAGCGTACGTGTAGATTTTGGTTTCCATATATTGGAGTTGCCATATCCATGCGGCTGGCATTCTTACGTGTCCTAGTCCTACGTATTTTTGAGACTGGGGCTTGACATGTTTTTGTGGTGGCCCATGCAGGTCGAGTTAGCCGTTTCGGTTACGTAACTGTACCGAGCGGGCATGCACCTAGGATTAGAATTTTAGATCTCATCCACACTTGACTATAACTTACCTTCCTTCCAACATATCATACTTAAGTTCTTGCATCTTGCTTGATTCATGTACTCTTCTTAATCCTACGTCCATCTCTTACAGAGAGATGAATTTGCATAACGGGCATGCCGCCACCGGGGATAACACGTCTCCAGGGGACGACGACCAATCATGTAAACCCCCTGATTTTCAAGAATTTTTAAATTTGGATTTTTGTCAATTTTCTGGAATTTTTTGGGAATTTTCTGAAATTAAATTCAAGTATTTTATTTATTAAATAATTTTTCATAGATAATAAATAATATTAAAATATTATGAAAATAATATTTTATGGTGTAAAATGAAAAACTAGACATAGGGTAATTTTTCGGAAATTTATTGGACCCCGGAAGCCTTTAAAAAGTCCTAAAAAACTATTTTAAATTAATTAATTAATTAAACTAATTAAATAAACCAAACCGAACCAAACAGTAAACCCAACCCAAACCCAAACCCAACTCGGCCTTAGCGGGTCGGATTCGGGTCAAAACCCGCGACCCGAAATCCGACCCGACCCATTTATGTTAGCGGATCGGGCCGGATCCGCCGCTGACCCGACCCGACCCGGCCGCCCGAGACCCGCTAGCCTTTCTCTCCCAGCCGACCCCTCGTTTCCCATTCCGGCCAACCCGCCGCCGGCGTCCGCCTCACCTTCCTCTCCCCTCTCTGTAACCGCCGCCGACCGACGACTCTCGGGTTACTCTCCCCCTCACCGTCCGACTCCTCCTCTCCCTCCTCCTCCTCTATAAAACCCAACCCTCTCCTCCTCTCTCCGCCTTCGTCCTCCGTCCAGCCTCGCCGTCCATCGTCGTCCCCTCTGCCTCGCTTCAGGCTGACCTCCCCAGACCCTCCGTCGGCTACCTCCGCCCTGCCGTCGTCTCCTCCAGCCGCACTCGACCCCTCCTCTTTCTTCCCAGACCCGTCACTGACCCAGTGAGCAGCCGGCGACTGTCTGCACCACCTCCGCCGAGCTCGCTCAGCCTCGAGCCGACCGCCTCAGACCCAGTCGGCCGTCCCCGAGCCCAGCCGCCCCGTCCAGCACAGCCCCGGCGGAGCTCCGGCCAACTCCGGGGGATCGAAGACACAGGAACCCTAACCCTAGATCTAGCAGCAGTGGACACGGCAAACAGGACACAGTGTTCTTTGTGTCATGTCGGACACGAGATTTTCAATTTTTTAGACCATGTTCAGGTAACCGTAACTCCTTCCTCGTAGCTCTGATTTCAATTCTGTCAGTTGCATCGCGTAGCCTGTATGACCCCCTCGGTGCCCGTGCAAACCGCTCGGGGCATCGCGTCCTGTAGTGATCGCACACCGCGATCCAAAAACAGGAAAACTAACGTCCTATTTCACCCCTGAACCGAGTACGTCCCGCCAAACGGGACGACTTGGTCGCATGCGGTCTTCACAGATACGTGCGCGTCGTTGATACGGACGTGCAGAATTTCGCAGAAGCTGATTCGGATGTGCGTGCACACCGGAATCAGTGCGTATCCGCGGACACCGTCCCGTATCCGACCATTCTGATTCTTGCTGTAACTTAGTGTACACACGTCGGATCGAGACGAAACTTGCGCCATCGGACTCGTAGCAATACGCTGGTCCTGTGAGCCAAGTTTGGTTTAATTCTGAGAACGTTGACAAAATCGTGTGTCGTGGGCCCCACAGGCTCCACTCGACGGGCGATTTTGTGATCGGCTCATCGGAATCCAATTCTGGAAGTACTATTGGGTTCGTATCATCGTTCTTGACCTGTTGACACTAAGTTGGACTGATTTGGAGACCTTTGACCCTGACGCATTTTTCGGTGCAAAGCGGCCCACATTTGGACCCTGTTTTGTCCTGAAATGTCATTTTTGCCCCTGTGTCCAAATTGGAGTCAAGGACAGGCATTTCTAACTGATTGATATTTTCTGGATCTGATGGTGATGTTTGTTTCAGCAACCGGAGCAGTCCCTGTAAATCCAGCAGTTGCCAGAGCCACACTTGGAGCCGAAAACCCAGGCAAGTGTACCTTGCCATAAATTGTAGTATATTGATTTTGCTCTCTTGATTTATTTTCTGTGACTGTTATACATGCTCAACCCTAGGGCCGTGTGACTTGCTTAGCGTCCGATTATAGTCGGGTGCCAACACCGTACACGGGGTTGTGCAATGTCAATTAGAGATGGATATCGTGACATATAAATTCTCGTACTTGCCATATCAAGTACATTGTACCCAGGACACTTGACACAAATCATAAGACAGAATCTTCCTGAAATATTCAAGGTGATTCTGTGTAGGTTTCAGGATTTATGACTTAGACATTACATTCCTAGACATTATATTCATAGGCATAGTATGACTTACTGCATTAGATATGATCTCACGTGACGTGGACATGAGGCATCGTGGACATGAGACGTATGATTACATTGGGTGGGGAGAGACACACAGGCTACAGGCTGATTATATATGTATATAAAATTCATAGTAAACACATAGTAAAACTCATAGTATAACTGCTACCGGCTTCCCGACACAGAGCTTGTAGTGGTATCAGCCTAAGTTCTAGTGATGCTCTCAACTTGCATTTCACATAGAAGGTTATATAGTTGACCCTATTGTTCCCTTATTTACTTTACTACATTTATTTTGGCTTGTGTTTTCTGTACCTTGCTATGTCCCCTGAGGACCTGGATCCGGATTATGTCCCCAGGATTTGCAGACGAGGTTTATCCAGAGGTCTACGGAACAGGTGCTCTTCACGGAACAGCACCCGTAGCTGAGGACGAGGTGATCGTTGAGGACTTCTCCTGAACAGCTGCTTCGCCATGCTCAGTTTTATTTGGCTAATAAACTCTTTATTTTCCTGTTAATTTGAACTTGTGTAAACAGACTTTATGTCGGGTTGTTCCCCGAATTACTTTGCTGAGACTGGATGTTTAATTTACTTTTCTTATTGTTGTTGGTTGTATTATCTTTTGTGTGGATGAGATTAGTTTTGACTTGTTGTAGTAAACCCTGATCATTGTATTATAGCTTAAGTATGCCCCGATGGATCCATTAAATTGGGTTTGTCCATCGGTGCGTGCTGCTGGCCATTGCCACGTATCCAGTCCCTTGGTATTTTGGGACTGGGGCGTGACATGGCTTTTGTGGTAGCCCATGCAGGTCTCCGACTAAATTGTTCGGTTTCAACTTAGGGACCGAACATGCCTGCAATAAGATAGGATAAGTTTTTAGAATCTCATCCACTTGCTTGAAAATGTTCTTGATATCTGTATCATTTTCGAATTAATTTTTGACTTGCATCTTGCCTTGAATCCTGTGCGCTTCTTATATTTTATTTTTGATGCAGAGTAATAGATCCAAGAAGAGGATACGAGAATCTCTTGAGTACACCACACGATGCTGTGGTCACTTATGATGAAGGAGTGACACCCGAAGACCGAGGGCAATCTTCTCAAAGCAATCAAGCAGCCCAGCAGAATTCAAGGTTCCAGCGTGATGACATCCCGCCGCCTCCGTAGTTCGTTCCACCGATGCTCGTATTCCCACAAGGGCAACCTATAGACGGGCAGCAGATATTTCAAATGATCTACGCAATAATGCAAGCCCAACAGCAAATTCATCAGGAAACGGAGCGTCATGAGGCGGAGTACTTGAGGACCAGCCTAGTAACCGCCTTAGAGCAAGTGAATCCACAAGCTAGACGACCAGAAGCGGGGTCTATCACCGATTTCTGTCAACTCAAGCCCCGTACCTTTTCGGGCAAAGAAGGACCAACCGAAGTGCATGAGTGGCTCACCAACATACAATACCAGTTGGAAGCAGCTGAACTTCCAAGAGAACGTTGGATGACCGCTGTCAGAATGCAGTTGACGGACAATGCTCATCACTGGTGGCTAGCTGAAAAGACCAGGCTCGGACCAGACCGAGTTACTTGGGAAGAGTTCTCCAGACTCTTTCAGGAGATGTACATTCCGGCTATCGCTCGATCAGAACTTCGGGACAAGTTCAATCGTCTCACTCAGAGCAGCATGACAGTGGAGGAGTACAACGCAGAGTTAATTCGTCTAAGTCGCTTCGCCCCTACTTTGATCCCGACGGAAGAAGAGAAGGCTGAGAAGTTCTTCGACGGACTAAACTTCGAGCTACAGAGACTCATTGGATCCGTCATACCTATATCTTACTCGGACGTTCTCGCTGCAGCCCGACGCATGGAATGCGTCACCAGGAGAGAGACCAGTCTGAAACGGTCTTCCACATCATCCAAAGCACCACAAGAAGAAGCTGCAAAGAGGCCTCATATACACCAGCCATCCAGAGCCTCTCCGCAGACATTACCTACATGTCAATACTGTGGCAAGATAGGCCATTTTGAGAAGGACTGCAGACGCAAGTTGGGATTATGCTTAATTTGCGGAACCAATCAACACATAGCCAAGGATTGTCCTCAGCATCGAGGAGGAGCACCAAGGACAACCCAACAAGCTCTACCAGCACCAGGAGGGTATCAGCCGAGGCCACCCTTGGCACCACAAGCAGCACTCTTCCAACAAGCCCAGCAGCAGGAACAGAGGAATCCACCACAAGGACGCGAACAAGCCTTCGCGATGACTTTGGAAGACGCGCAGAACCAAGGAGTAGCTAATGCCGCGTAAGTTTTATAGTTTTCTGTTTCTAGTATTGCTTTACTTCGTGCCTGCTGGTTCGTGACCCTAGACCTGACCTAACAGTTTTAACTTGATAATTGATAACCTAGTGTTAATCTAAATAATTTTGAACTTGCTAAATAACCTAGAATTGTTAATCTATTATGTTTTTAAAGAATAACCTAGAATGTTTTATAACTGATAACCAGATAAGTTTTAAAGGATAAAACTAGTTTTCTAAAATTATAATTTTCTAGATTTTCCACATTTGGAAAATTGCATAAATTCCATTGCTTAGGGAAATGACTTTCCCTATGTGTTAAACCCTCAACCTTGACTTTCTGATTCGAATAAATTTTGTAACCATGTCATCTCTGTTGACCGGTTATTCTTAGATTGCGAGGACGCAATCCTCTTAAGGGGGGTAGATTGTAAACCCCCTGATTTTCAAGAATTTTTAAATTTGGATTTTTGTCAATTTTCTGGAATTTTCTGGGAATTTTCTGAAATTAAATTCAAGTATTTTATTTATTAAATGATTTTTAGTAGATAATAAATAATATTAAAATATTATGAAAATAATATTTTATGGTGTAAAATGAAAAACTAGACATAGGGTAATTTTTCGGGAATTTATTGGACCCCGGAAGCCTTTAAAAAGTCCTAAAAAACTATTTTAAATTAATTAATTAATTAAACCAATTAAATAAACCAAACTGAACCAAACAGTAAACCCAACCCAAACCCAACTCGGCCTTAGCGGGTCGGATTCGGGTCAAAACCCGCGACCCGAAACCCGACCCGACCCGTTTATGTTAGCGGATCGGGCCGGATCCGCCGCTGACCCGACCAGACCCGGCCGCCCGAGACCCGCTAGCCTTTCTCTCCCAGCCGACCCCTTATTTCCCATTCCGGCCAACCCGCCGCCGGCGTCCGCCTCACCTTCCTCTCCCCTCTCTGTAACCGCCGCCGACCGACGACTCTCCGGTTACTCTCCCCCTCACCGTCCGGCTCCTCCTCTCCCTCCTCCTCCTCTATAAAACCCAACCCTCTCCTCCTCTCTCCGCCTTCGTCCTCCGTCCAGCCTCGCCGTCCATTGCCGTCCCCTCCGCCTCGCTTCAGGCTGACCTCCCCAGACCCTCCGCCGGCTACCTCCGCCCTACCGTCGTCTCCTCCAACCGCACTCGACCCCTCCTCTTTCTTCCCAGACCCGTCCCCGACCCAGTGAGCAGCCGGCGACTGTCTGCACCGCCTCCGCCGAGCTCGCTCAGCCTCGAGCCGACCGCCTCAGACCCAGTCGGCCGTCCCCGAGCCCAGTCGCCCCGTCCAGCACAGCCCCGGCGGAGCTCCGGCCAACTCCGGGGGATCGAAGACACAGGAACCCTAACCCTAGATCTAGCAGCAGTGGACACGGCAGACAGGACACAGTATTCTTTGTGTCGTGTCGGACACGAGATTTTTAGTTTTTCAGACCCTGTTCAGGTACCCGTAACTCCTTCCTCGTAGCTCTGATTTCAATTCTGTCAGTCGCATCGCGTAGCCTGTATGACCCCCTCGGTGCCCGTGTAAACCGCTCGGGGCATCGCGTCCTGTAGTGATCGCACACCGCGATCCAAAAACAGGAAAACTAACGCCATATTTTACCCCGAACCGAGTACGCCCCGCCAAACGGGACGACTTGGTCGCGTGCGATCTTCACAGATACGTGCGCATCATTGATACGGACGTGCAGAATTTCGCAGAAGCTGATTCGGATGTGCGTGCACACCGGAATCAGTGCGTATCCGCGGACACCGTCCCGTATCCGACCATTCTGATTCTCGCTGTAACTTAGTGTACACACGTCAGATCGAGACGAAACTTGAGCCATCGGACTCGTAGCAATACGCTGGTCCTGTGAGCCAAGTTTGGTTCAATTTTGAGAACGTTGACAAAATCGTGTGTCGTGGGCCCCACAGGCTCCACTCGACGGGCGATTTTGTGATCGGCTCATCGGAATCCAATTCTGGAAGTACTGTTGGGTTCGTATCATCGTTCCTGACCTGTTGACACTAAGTTAGACTGATTTGGAGACCTTTGACCTTGACACATTTTTCGGTGCAAAGCGGCCCATATTTGGACCCCGTTTTGCCCTGAAATATCGTTTTTGCCTCTGTGTCCAAATCGGACTCAAGGACAGGCGTTTCTAACTGATTGATATTTTTTGGATCTGATGGTGATGTTTGTTTCAGCAATCGAGCAGTCCCTGCAAATCCAGCAGTTGCCAGAGCCACACTTGGAGCCGAAAACCCAGGCAAGTGTACCTTGCCATAAATTGCAGTATATTGATTTTGCTCTCTTGATTTATTTTCTGTGACTGTTATACATGCTCAACCCTAGGGCCGTGTGACTTGCTTAGCGTCCGATTATAGTCGGGTGCCAACACCGTACACGGGGTTGTGCAATGTCAATTAGAGATGGATATCGTGACATATAAATTCTCATACTTGCCATATCAAGTACATTGTACCCAGGACACCTGACACAAATCATGAGACAGAATCTTCCTGAAATATTTAAAGTAATTCTGTGTAGGCTCCAGGATTTATGACTTAGACATTACATTCCTAGACATTATATTCATAGGCATAGTATGACTTACTGCATTAGATATGATCTTACGTGACGTGGACATGAGGCATCGTGGATATGAGACGTATGATTACATTGGGTGGGAGAGACACACAGGCTACATGCTGATTATATATGTATATAAAATTCATAGTAAACACATAGTAAAACTCATAGTATAACTGCTACCCGGCTCCCCGACACAGAGCTTGTAGTGGTATCAGCCTAAGTTCTAGTGATGCTCTCAACTTGCATTTCACATAGAAGGTTATATAGTTGACCCTATTGTTCCCTTATTTACTTTACTGCATTTATTTTGGCTTGTGTTTTCTGTACCTTGCTATGTCCCCTGAGGACCTGGATCCGGATTATGTCCCCAGGATTTGCAGACGAGGTTATCCAGAGGTCTACGGAACAGGTGCTCTTCACGGAACAGCACCCGTAGCTGAGGACGAGGTGATCGCTGAGGACTTCTCCTGAACAGCTGCTTCGCCATGCTCAGTTTTATTTGGCTAATAAACTCTTTATTTTCCTGTTAATTTGAACTTGTGTAAACAGACTTTATGTCGGGTTGTTCCCCGAATTACTTTGCTGAGACTGGATGTTTAATTTACTTTTCTTATTGTTGTTGGTTGTATTATCTTTTGTGTGGATGAGATTAGTTTTGACTTGTTGTAGTAAACCCTGATCATTGTATTATAGCTTAAGTATGCCCCGATGGATCCATTAAATTGGGTTTGTCCATCGGTGCGTGCTGCTGGCCATTGCCACGTATCCAGTCCCTTGGTATTTTGGGACTGGGGCGTGACATGGCTTTTGTGGTAGCCCATGCAGGTCTCCGACTAAATTGTTCGGTTTCAACTTAGGGACCGAACATGCCTGCAATAAGATAGGATAAGTTTTTAGAATCTCATCCACTTGCTTGAAAATGTTCTTGATATCTGTATCATTTTCGAATTAATTTTTGACTTGCATCTTGCCTTGAATCCTGTGCGCTTCTTATATTTTATTTTTGATGCAGAGTAATAGATCCAAGAAGAGGATACGAGAATCTCTTGAGTACACCACACGATGCTGTGGTCACTTATGATGAAGGAGTGACACCCGAAGACCGAGGGCAATCTTCTCAAAGCAATCAAGCAGCCCAGCAGAATTCAAGGTTCCAGCGTGATGACATCCCGCCGCCTCCGTAGTTCGTTCCACCGATGCTCGTATTCCCACAAGGGCAACCTATAGACGGGCAGCAGATATTTCAAATGATCTACGCAATAATGCAAGCCCAACAGCAAATTCATCAGGAAACGGAGCGTCATGAGGCGGAGTACTTGAGGACCAGCCTAGTAACCGCCTTAGAGCAAGTGAATCCACAAGCTAGACGACCAGAAGCGGGGTCTATCACCGATTTCTGTCAACTCAAGCCCCGTACCTTTTCGGGCAAAGAAGGACCAACCGAAGTGCATGAGTGGCTCACCAACATACAATACCAGTTGGAAGCAGCTGAACTTCCAAGAGAACGTTGGATGACCGCTGTCAGAATGCAGTTGACGGACAATGCTCATCACTGGTGGCTAGCTGAAAAGACCAGGCTCGGACCAGACCGAGTTACTTGGGAAGAGTTCTCCAGACTCTTTCAGGAGATGTACATTCCGGCTATCGCTCGATCAGAACTTCGGGACAAGTTCAATCGTCTCACTCAGAGCAGCATGACAGTGGAGGAGTACAACGCAGAGTTAATTCGTCTAAGTCGCTTCGCCCCTACTTTGATCCCGACGGAAGAAGAGAAGGCTGAGAAGTTCTTCGACGGACTAAACTTCGAGCTACAGAGACTCATTGGATCCGTCATACCTATATCTTACTCGGACGTTCTCGCTGCAGCCCGACGCATGGAATGCGTCACCAGGAGAGAGACCAGTCTGAAACGGTCTTCCACATCATCCAAAGCACCACAAGAAGAAGCTGCAAAGAGGCCTCATATACACCAGCCATCCAGAGCCTCTCCGCAGACATTACCTACATGTCAATACTGTGGCAAGATAGGCCATTTTGAGAAGGACTGCAGACGCAAGTTGGGATTATGCTTAATTTGCGGAACCAATCAACACATAGCCAAGGATTGTCCTCAGCATCGAGGAGGAGCACCAAGGACAACCCAACAAGCTCTACCAGCACCAGGAGGGTATCAGCCGAGGCCACCCTTGGCACCACAAGCAGCACTCTTCCAACAAGCCCAGCAGCAGGAACAGAGGAATCCACCACAAGGACGCGAACAAGCCTTCGCGATGACTTTGGAAGACGCGCAGAACCAAGGAGTAGCTAATGCGCGTAAGTTTTTATAGTTTTCTGTTTCTAGTATTGCTTTACTTCGTGCCTGCTGGTTCGTGACCCTAGACCTGACCTAACAGTTTTAACTTGATAATTGATAACCTAGTGTTAATCTAAATAATTTTGAACTTGCTAAATAACCTAGAATTGTTAATCTATTATGTTTTTAAAGAATAACCTAGAATGTTTTATAACTGATAACCAGATAAGTTTTAAAGGATAAAACTAGTTTTCTAAAATTATAATTTTCTAGATTTTCCACATTTGGAAAATTGCATAAATTCCATTGCTTAGGGAAATGACTTTCCCTATGTGTTAAACCCTCAACCTTGACTTTCTGATTCGAATAAATTTTGTAACCATGTCATCTCTGTTGACCGGTTATTCTTAGATTGCGAGGACGCAATCCTCTTAAGGGGGGTAGATTGTAAACCCCCTGATTTTCAAGAATTTTTAAATTTGGATTTTTGTCAATTTTCTGGAATTTTCTGGGAATTTTCTGAAATTAAATTCAAGTATTTTATTTATTAAATGATTTTTAGTAGATAATAAATAATATTAAAATATTATGAAAATAATATTTTATGGTGTAAAATGAAAAACTAGACATAGGGTAATTTTTCGGGAATTTATTGGACCCCGGAAGCCTTTAAAAAGTCCTAAAAAACTATTTTAAATTAATTAATTAATTAAACCAATTAAATAAACCAAACTGAACCAAACAGTAAACCCAACCCAAACCCAACTCGGCCTTAGCGGGTCGGATTCGGGTCAAAACCCGCGACCCGAAACCCGACCCGACCCGTTTATGTTAGCGGATCGGGCCGGATCCGCCGCTGACCCGACCAGACCCGGCCGCCCGAGACCCGCTAGCCTTTCTCTCCCAGCCGACCCCTTATTTCCCATTCCGGCCAACCCGCCGCCGGCGTCCGCCTCACCTTCCTCTCCCCTCTCTGTAACCGCCGCCGACCGACGACTCTCCGGTTACTCTCCCCCTCACCGTCCGGCTCCTCCTCTCCCTCCTCCTCCTCTATAAAACCCAACCCTCTCCTCCTCTCTCCGCCTTCGTCCTCCGTCCAGCCTCGCCGTCCATTGCCGTCCCCTCCGCCTCGCTTCAGGCTGACCTCCCCAGACCCTCCGCCGGCTACCTCCGCCCTACCGTCGTCTCCTCCAACCGCACTCGACCCCTCCTCTTTCTTCCCAGACCCGTCCCCGACCCAGTGAGCAGCCGGCGACTGTCTGCACCGCCTCCGCCGAGCTCGCTCAGCCTCGAGCCGACCGCCTCAGACCCAGTCGGCCGTCCCCGAGCCCAGTCGCCCCGTCCAGCACAGCCCCGGCGGAGCTCCGGCCAACTCCGGGGGATCGAAGACACAGGAACCCTAACCCTAGATCTAGCAGCAGTGGACACGGCAGACAGGACACAGTATTCTTTGTGTCGTGTCGGACACGAGATTTTTAGTTTTTCAGACCCTGTTCAGGTACCCGTAACTCCTTCCTCGTAGCTCTGATTTCAATTCTGTCAGTCGCATCGCGTAGCCTGTATGACCCCCTCGGTGCCCGTGTAAACCGCTCGGGGCATCGCGTCCTGTAGTGATCGCACACCGCGATCCAAAAACAGGAAAACTAACGCCATATTTTACCCCGGAACCGAGTACGCCCCGCCAAACGGGACGACTTGGTCGCGTGCGATCTTCACAGATACGTGCGCATCATTGATACGGACGTGCAGAATTTCGCAGAAGCTGATTCGGATGTGCGTGCACACCGGAATCAGTGCGTATCCGCGGACACCGTCCCGTATCCGACCATTCTGATTCTCGCTGTAACTTAGTGTACACACGTCAGATCGAGACGAAACTTGAGCCATCGGACTCGTAGCAATACGCTGGTCCTGTGAGCCAAGTTTGGTTCAATTTTGAGAACGTTGACAAAATCGTGTGTCGTGGGCCCCACAGGCTCCACTCGACGGGCGATTTTGTGATCGGCTCATCGGAATCCAATTCTGGAAGTACTGTTGGGTTCGTATCATCGTTCCTGACCTGTTGACACTAAGTTAGACTGATTTGGAGACCTTTGACCTTGACACATTTTTCGGTGCAAAGCGGCCCATATTTGGACCCCGTTTTGCCCTGAAATATCGTTTTTGCCTCTGTGTCCAAATCGGACTCAAGGACAGGCGTTTCTAACTGATTGATATTTTTTGGATCTGATGGTGATGTTTGTTTCAGCAATCGGAGCAGTCCCTGCAAATCCAGCAGTTGCCAGAGCCACACTTGGAGCCGAAAACCCAGGCAAGTGTACCTTGCCATAAATTGCAGTATATTGATTTTGCTCTCTTGATTTATTTTCTGTGACTGTTATACATGCTCAACCCTAGGGCCGTGTGACTTGCTTAGCGTCCGATTATAGTCGGGTGCCAACACCGTACACGGGGTTGTGCAATGTCAATTAGAGATGGATATCGTGACATATAAATTCTCATACTTGCCATATCAAGTACATTGTACCCAGGACACCTGACACAAATCATGAGACAGAATCTTCCTGAAATATTTAAAGTAATTCTGTGTAGGCTCCAGGATTTATGACTTAGACATTACATTCCTAGACATTATATTCATAGGCATAGTATGACTTACTGCATTAGATATGATCTTACGTGACGTGGACATGAGGCATCGTGGATATGAGACGTATGATTACATTGGGTGGGGAGAGACACACAGGCTACATGCTGATTATATATGTATATAAAATTCATAGTAAACACATAGTAAAACTCATAGTATAACTGCTACCGGCTCCCCGACACAGAGCTTGTAGTGGTATCAGCCTAAGTTCTAGTGATGCTCTCAACTTGCATTTCACATAGAAGGTTATATAGTTGACCCTATTGTTCCCTTATTTACTTTACTGCATTTATTTTGGCTTGTGTTTTCTGTACCTTGCTATGTCCCCTGAGGACCTGGATCCGGATTATGTCCCCAGGATTTGCAGACGAGGTTTATCCAGAGGTCTACGGAACAGGTGCTCTTCACGGAACAGTACCCGTAGCTGAGGACGAGGTGATCGCTGAGGACTTCTCCTGAACAGCTGCTTCGCCATGCTCAGTTTTATTTGGCTAATAAACTCTTTATTTTCCTGTTAATTTAAACTTGTGTAAACAGACTTTATGTCGGGTTGTTCCCCGAATTACTTTGCTGAGACTGGATGTTTAATTTACTATTATTGTTGTTGGTTGTATTATCTTTTGTGTGGATGAGATTAGTTCTGACTTGTTGTAGTAAACCCTGATCATTGTATTACAGCTTAAGTATGCCCCGATGGATCCATTAAATTGGGTTTGTCCATTGGTGCGTGCTGCTGGCCATTGCCACGTGTCCAGTCTCTTGGTATTTTGGGACTGGGGCGTGACAAATCACCCAGAGTAACCTCAACAACACCTCTTCTTCCCAGACCGGATGGACCGACTAGCAATCCAATCCCATCAACCCCTTCCACGATACCTAATGGGACTTTTCCAGCTCCACTAGCACCGCAGGATGGCCAAAAACAGCTGTTCCAATTCTTCCAGATGGTAATACAGGAACAGAGGCAGCAGGCAGCAGAGCAGATGATAGAATTTCTGGCAGTATTGGAGAGAATGGCTGCGCTAGCCCCTGCACCAACCCATGCACTAGTTTCAGTACCACAAACTCGAGTTGGTTTAGTCAAGAACTTTGTGCAGATGGGCCCTAAGCCATAGAAGGGCAATGAAAGTCCAGAGGAGACCACGAACTGGATTACCAATACCAAGAAGTTGTTAGAGGCATCACAATTACCTTCTGACCTATGGATGATATGCGTGAGGACTCAGTTAGAAGGCAACGCGCATCACTGGTGGGAATCAATGGAGCGCCAGTTGGGTACGCGTCAGACTTGGGAACAATTCTTGGAGTGCTTTGAGAGGAAGTACTTCCCGGATACTGTAAGGGACGCATTGTACGATCAGTTCCTCCATCTAGAGCAAGGGGACAAGACGGTTGATGAGTATGACGCAGAGTTTAGCCGTCTCAGTAAGTATGGCACAGTCCTAATACCTAATGACTTGGAGAAGGCTAAGAGGTTTCACCGTGGGCTGACTCGGAAGCTCCAGCACTACACTAGCTCACAGTCCCGGATCTCTTATGCCGAGTTATTGACAGAGGCTAGGATTCAGGAGGCCATCAGTAAGGGAAACAGAATTCAACAGAGAAGTCACCAAGGACCAGTAAGGATACAGCAAGGAGGACCCATTCGATACCCTTTGACACGCCATCAACCAGATAATATCGCACCATATCCAACCAAGGACCCCCGTACTTGTCACTTTTGTGGTAAGATAAGTCATATTCATAGAGACTATCATCGTCGGTTGGGGCTGTGCATGATATGTAGATCAAGTCACCATCAAACCCGAAGATGTCCTCAGCAGAACTAGAGGTCTATGGCATTAGAATCAGGAATACCGCATACACCCTCAAGTATAGAAGACCAAAGGGACCCGCCACTGCTTCTACAGTCTGCACAAATGGAAGGGACTAGACCCCAGTTGGACAACCAAGGACAAGGCCAAGCCCTCATTATGACAAGTATGGGAGAGCAGACACAGGAAGCCGTAGATATAGGTATGACCTTTTAGTTATAATTGTCTTTGCATACTCATAACCCCATTGTGACACAAGATCTTAGATGTACAAATAGATGTAGAATTATATATATGGTAGTCTAGCAGTGATGAGGATATATTTTTATTCTACCCAGATGGCATACACGCGATGCTAATGGATGACGTGAGTAGCAGTAGTAGTATTCTTCCTCCATCCTTATCTCGCCCTCTTGGGTGACTCATCTCCTCTTTTTATATTCATTCCTTATCTCGTGCTTAACTCTTCCTATCATAGTTGTATCTTTCGTGCCATTATTAATTATTGATTCATATCAACCTCACCCCTATTTTGTTAGTAAAATATAAATGTGTTAGTAATGCTTGATAAGCTAAGGATGAGTTCTTAATATATGTATATGCACTATAGCAATATCTGTATTCTTTATTAGTTTAACCCTTAAGTAGCACCATGTAGCCTAGTAGAAATTGTTAGATCATTCGAGCTAGATCATACCCCTAATAGTTAGTCAAGACCTTAAGTGGCTCCCTAAAAACTTAGACTATGCCTACGAAAGAGTTGAAGGCACTTGTTACGAACTGATGACTATGACAAATCGCTGGCGAGGTAGCGACAGTTGCAGCCAGACGATTTTGGTAGAGTAGTCGAATTACTTGCAGCCATACTGGCCAGGTGGCGTGGCAGTATTAGACTATGATACTTGACGGTTATGAGAAAAAGTCATAGTTATGAGATTCCAGACAGGTATCCCAAGATTCTCGACCAAATAAAAATATTTGCCTTACAAACCTAGACAATAGCTTCAAAGAATGTGACTACTAGTAGAATTCATGTAAGTTGGGTAGTGTAGACGAGTTAGAGGATGATAGAATAGTGTAGGAACAATAGATGAGGAAGTGTTAGAATGGCATACTACGAGTTTTAGGAGTCCTGCTAGATACAAATGTAGTGTAATAGCTATAGTTATCATTATGAATATGGGTTAGTGTCAATTTTGAGGACGAAATTTTTGTAAGTTGGGTAGAATGAAAACCCCTATTTCTAAAAACCGTATTTATTATTTTATTTATTAATTAATCATTTAATTATGGTAATTATGTGCTAAATAGGAGAAATATATTTTTAATAATTTTTATTTTAGGTGTTCGGGCACTTAGAGGATTTATGGGACCATTAAAAAATTTTCGAAATTTATTTCATGTAGGAGACCCCTTGAGCAGTTGCTAGCCTAACGGTGTGCATTATTCTAATCTATAAATTTTCTTATAAGTATATATATATATATATATATATATATATATATATATATATATATATATATATATATATATATATATAAGAAGAAGAAAAGAAAAGAAGTTATTATAAGTATATATATAAATATATATATATATATACAAATTTTCTTATAAGTATATATATAAATATATATAATCTATAAATTTTCTTATAAGTATATATATAAATATATATATATGTATATATATATATATACAAATATATATATGTATATATATATTTAAGAAGAAGAAAAAAAAGAATTTATTAATAAAGTAATAAACTAATAATAATAATATACTATTACTAACAACAAATCCATTCCAACCATTCTTAAAGCAACATTCCAACAAAGCAACTTAGCTTTCCACAGCAACCTCCAACCATTCCACTACACCATGTCCCCAGTAGCAACCCATTCTCTTATTCCTTAGCCAAAGCCGCGCGGAAGACTCCCCCTCCCCCCTTTTATTTTTTTTTTACTTATAAATATATCCTATATATATATCGTTATTTTTTTCAATAAAACTCTAACCCTAAATTATTCAGACCCTTCCTCTTCCCATCTAGACCTAGAGAGCGCCGCCACCGCAGCCGGAGAACCCCGCCAGGCCGTCCAAACCAATCCCGACGACTGCGACCCCGCGCACTGCAGATTCCCACACGAGGTACCTATGTTCTGGAGTTGCTTCTCGTCGACTCGCTCAACCAAACGCCGTTCCGTCTTCACCGGTATGCTCACCCCTTAACCCTCTTCCATATATGTATGATAGAAGACCACGAACAACACAAAATTCTAGGCGAAAATAGCGCCAAAGTTGGCGGACACAGACCGAATTCTGGGATCGCAAAAAACTACGGTGACCACCCATGTTGCCGAGTTCGTATCTTCCACCACAGAGATCCGAATTCGGTGATTCTTTTTGGTATGCATAGACCACTTGACCTAGTTTAATTTCTGTTAAATAACCATAGATTATTAACTATTGTAGACAGAATTAAATTCGTCACAAAATTCCGTGAACCCACTTTTCCAGATTTCCAAAAGTTGTGAAACGGAGCGCGTCCCGCCCAACGGGACCACTCCGTCGTGTACCAAATATACCGAACGGTGCGCGCAGCATAACCGGACATGTAAAAATTTACGGAGACTGATTCGGACGCGTGTGCGTGCCGAAATTAGCCCGTATCTGCGGACACACCCCGTGTCATAACTTTTGTGGAAGTCGCGCGTATTTTGTACACGCTTGTCAGATTGCGACGAAACTTACGCCACTGGACTCGTGGTAACGCGCTAGTCCTGTGACCCAATTTTCACACAATTCTGAGACGGTTGACCAGATCGCCAATTGGCGGGTCCCACGGTTGACTTTTTTGGTGAAATTGTGTTCGGCCCATCGGAATCCATATTTGGACATACCGTTGGGTTCATATTGACATCTAGAGTTGTTTGACCTATAATTTGTCCTATTTAGAGACTGTTACCCTTGGCACACTTTTCGGTGCAAAGTGGGCCACATGTGGACCCCGCTTTGATCCGAAATTACCGTTTTGCCCCTGTGTTCAAATTGGACAAATGGAAAGTACTTTTTAGCTATTTTTCTTATTCTAGGAACGTTGGTGATGTTTATTTCAGCATTCGGAGACGTTCATTCTGAGGCCGTAGCTTTTGACTCTTGGAGTTGACATCGGGACATTATATTTTTGCAGCTTTCTTGCCAGGCAAGATATCTTGCCAAATTGTTTATATTATTTTGCATGCTTAGTATATTTCTTTATATTTATTGCATTTTTGTTTATTTATTGCATGTGTAGTTTCTTTCAGTCATACTATATATTAGATATGTTGACACACACATGGCACCTAGTATCATGAGAAGACAATCATTAGGCGTATGGGCTTTTAACCACTCTGGTAAATCATAGTATATAGCTCGCACTACGGACGTGTGTCGCGCTGGTCGTTACCCCCGCGGTATGTCGATTTCTGGAGTCTCGCTGGTCGCTACTCCCGCGGTATGTCAATTTCTGATGTCCATTGACGTGTGTGTGAGTTGTGAGGTAGATCGAGTAGCCTACCCTTGCCCATACGTCGAAAAGTTGTCCTCATTTGCATTCATATAGATTTTCTTGTACAGCGTACTTATTTATTTTCAAATTATATGCATGTTTACTGTATTCAAGTTTGCTCGCTTTTCTGTATCTTGTTACGTCCCTCTGAGGACCAGGTCCTCTGCCAGGTATATCTGCTCTTGAGTATTTGCAGGAGTACGGGCCTGGACCTGACGCATTACTTTCTGCCGAGGAGGTCTTACCTTCTGAGCATCGTTGATTATCTAGCGATGGATTCTTTTAGTTGATACACTTCTGTCTTCACATTATTTTATATTAGAGATTTTATACTCCTCTCTCATTTTAGTTTTGGATATAGTCATTGGTAGTGGATTTGTCTCCACCCGACTATTATTTTGGATATTTCAGACTCCTTATTCTAGTTTAGTATTTCTTTTTTATGACTTGTTGTGTGGATGAGATTAGCATATCTGTGACTTGTGACATATGTTTATACCACTTGTGGATTGATATTCATATTATAGCGTACGTGTGGATTTTGGTTTCCATATATTGGAGTTGCCATATCCATGTGGCTGGCATACTTACGTGTCCTAGTCCTACGTATTTTTGGGACTGGGGCGTGATAGTCCAGGCTAGCCAAAACCCTAAAACAATCAAATAAAAATAATACAATCACTAATTAAATATAAATAATTAATTATATACAATACATAATTTACCAAATAAATAAAAAAATAATCCTATTTTCTAGAATTGGGTAGTGACACACCAAATCAAAAGTACAGCTACTAGATGCAAAATATGCCTACTAAAGTCAAGCCTCACTGCTACCAAAGATAGACATCTGTATCAGCTTCTTTATATCTTGTTGTCTAGTCTTTTATATGTCAGCAATATAATTTTATATTTTATTGAGTCTAGGACTAATGTGAGTCGAGTAACACTGGCATCTAGAAGAACCTGAAACCAACCTTAGTCCACTTACAAAAGGATTATCTAGTCCACTAAAATGAACCATAAACCTATTCACCCAAAATTAGACCAAAATCAACCTGAATCAAACCTGGACCTATCTAAAATAGGCAGACCAAACTCGGACAGAATTTTGACCGAATTCTGACCGAAATCGGTGAGACTAATTTAGAATCATAGCCATTTGAGATATCCCTGATTTTGCGGCCTCCAACGTTCAAAAATTTGAATATCCTATTCCAAATTATGGCCGAACTATGTTTGGTAACAACCTATAAATATGCATGAATTTCTCACATTTGAAATCAATCCAACTCACTCATCTATTCATCTTTCTATCTTCTAGTGAGAAATACCCTGAGCTTTAACCTTCCCATCTCCAAGATCAACTCCCTAGTCTTCTAAGTGGCAAGTGTGATCTTGGTTAGAAGTCTACTTGAGTTATAATAGCTTGGTTCATCAAGTCTCTCTTCTGTTGTGAAGTCATCAATCTCTTCGTATCAAAAGCTTGAGGAAGTTAGCAAGCCTTTGGATCAAAGCTTGTGGTTGTAAGAAGTGGTAAGCCTTTGTTTCAAAGTTTGTGATTTACTATTGGTGATTATAGTAGATACAACTCCGAGCAAGAGTTCTCAGGCATGGACTAGTCCTCTCAGAAAAAATTAGGATAAAATTGCGGTGTTTGCGTTTGCTCTCTTCTAAAGTCAACTGCATATATATATCTGTTTTGCTTCTCCTTACTTACATATATTGCTAGTAACAACTACTTATATAACTGTTTTATTTACTTTTAGTAGTTGATTACTATTTGCACGTCACATAATTTTTAACTGGTTATTTTATTCTGCTGCATACACACACTCTATTCACCCCCCCCCCCCCACTAGAGTTGCCACCACAGTCCTACATCGCACTCGGGGGTTCCGTTGCCCGGTCAGCAGACGGGTCAAAGGCGTTGAGAGAAGACTTTTCAAGGGGTGATTTTCGAAAAGCCTTTGTTTACTTCTTATTTTGAGGTCTCCCAAAAAATGAGTTTGATTGCAAGGTCGTATAAAAAAATGGTTAGTGGCTAGCCGAAACAATTAAGTCAATCGGTAATCGTTTCACTTTTAGGGCTTGGGTTAGAGAGGGGGAATATATTAAATAAGTGTAGTTCCTATTTCTCAGCTCAGATTAGAGCATCAGTCTAAGGAGTAGGAGCAGCCGTGCAGCGCCCCCGTAGGGATTCGGGGACGAAGCCCCCGAAAGGTATATAGATTTTTATATTTGTTTATCTTTAAATAACTGTCGTTTAGAAAAATAAAGGCGTCTTCAAGTCTGCTCAAATGACAGAAGTTTAGCCATCAAAGTGCTCTTAATTTTATCATTTGTTATGTATTTTATCTTTTTTTATTGGATAAATGTAAATCGGATTCGTAGTTGGCACTAGGAAGCATTATCCCCATATTAAACCAGAACCTAGTCCACCAAAAACAAACCTGACCCAAACCAAATACCATTCTGGACACAGGGTGACAGAACTCGGACCAAGTTTGGTCCCATGAGACCCAGTTTTCTACCGTTCCTGAATTGACTCATTCCTCCAACAGAACAGGGTGCAACGTTCAAAAATATGAACATTATGGAGATCAAACTCTGTCCGAGTTCGGTCCCCAGAAAATCTATAAATAGACATAGAACCCTCCATAGTTTTTCACTCATTCACTCATACTTTCACTTGCCTATTGAGAGCTCTACAATCTTCATATTCCCAAGAAACAACCTCTAAGCCATCTAAGTGCCAAAGCGTTCCGATCTAGAAGTATGTTCGAGTTATAAAGTTTGATTTTATTTTGCTTGAAGTCGACAAGCTCTTCGGATCAAAGCTTGTGGTTTTAAGTAGTCGGCAAACGCTTCGGATCAAAGCTTGTATTGTACGCTATTTTTTATAATAGTGGATTTAACTCCAAACAAGAATTCTCGGGACTGGATTAGTCCTCTACGAGAAAAATTAGTATACATCGCGGTGTTAGCGTTTGTGATTTCTAAACTCTATTTACTTTCCACATACTTGTTATATTTTTAGTTGGTAACTAGACTTACTTTTTATTGGGTAATATTGACACACACTATATTCACCCCCTTTAGAGTTGCCTTCAGTTAGAACTATGCATCAACTTCTATACGCCGTGAAGGCCAAAGACAAGTGAACTTTGACATTTTATGAAGAAATCCATACGCTATGCACTAAATACTATGTGCCAAAGACAGTGATTCTTTAGAATATACACGAAAGTATATGCGACAGAGGTAGTGAACCTTGGAAGCATGCGACAAAGAAAGCAAACTTAGCAATGCAACAAAGACCTATACGCATACGTCCTAGCCACATAAGTCGGTCTGCCACCGTCTCAAAAGTCGAGCCACTCTGAAAAATATGCAAACGCAAAAAACGTCAGTGTCATTATTACAGTTTGTATGTATGCAGCTTTGTAGTGCTATGTTTATATATGACATACTCTTATGCGGCAAATCTCTTCATGCGACCAGAACCTATGCGCTCGACGAACGAAAGCTCATACAGTGTTTCTCTCTTCATCCTATGCAGCAGAGCGATTACGAAATTGAGGAGATCGTGTGCATTTAATGCTCATACGTTTCGTTTAAGCGTTGATGGCGCATATGTTACAAATGACAGCATATATATTAAATATGGATTTTAAATTGTTATAATGTATGCAACATGTCAAGTGGACCAGGTTATGTGCATACGTTCAGATTCGTTTTATGCACTGCAGTTATGGCAGAATGCCATGTGGCAAGGCAAATGCTTATGCGCGGGGCTGAAAATAGTGTATTTTTTGTCTATGCGCGAACAGTCGTTACAGCGAGAATGTTCATATATATGAACCATACTCTTTTTTAAGTACTTAACGAATTGAACTAGACTTCAACAATGTTCATATATATGAACCATACTTATATATAAAGATTTTTTTTATTTTAGAAAATACACGTCAATTATTATTTTTACGATTTTTTTTTTAGATGTCCGACGTAACATTCGAAATTTTGTGCACGCTGCATTGTATGTCTTTGAGCTCACAACTTTCAACTTCTACCAAATAAATGAAAGGAATAATACGTTCCCGTGACTCGATCCACCGATCTTCTGCCACACAGCCAGGATCCTATACTTCTTTTCGGTAACCACAAGGGTCACTCGAGTTCGAATTTTTACGAAAATTTATTGGAAACTTGAGCCCCCACAACTCCATATGGATCCGTCCCTTGGTGTATGAGACATATCCCAATCCTCATGGACGGTGTCTTTATTTTTTGATTTTCTTGCATATAGTCTTAACCCAATGGTCAAAGCCTTGGAAAAAGGGGTCATGGTAGGTTTTGACAGTCAAAATTTTGACAGTCCTAAAAATAAAAAAGACTATTTAAATTTTGTAAATCATTATTTTTTAGGACTGTCAAAATTTTGATAGTCCTAAGCATAGAAAAGAATACCAAAATTTTAAGAGTCCTCCTTCATTGAAGAGACTGCCAAAAATTACAATGTCCCTTAACATTTTCTACCGTCTCTTTATCACTAAAAAAACAGAGCATGGAATGGGCCTAGTGTTGAATTATATCTCGTTTTCAGATGAGCCCTCAAAGGGGATGACAATGGAGTTGGTAATTTAGTCTCACATCAGATAAGACGTAGGATTATGAGGTGTAGATAATTGGAATTGGTTCAGGTCTTACATGAGAATTTTTTTTAAAGACATATAAGCCAAAATTCAATATCGCAACTTATGGGTCAATTCTGGTTCGGGTCACTTCGCGTTCCTAACAAGTGGTATAAGCGCCCATGGTTACGGGACTGATTTGGACGGCTCTAATTGGTTCGAGACAGATGGTGTTGAACGTCCATGCGTATAATCAGATTATACATATGCACTTCTCAATGTGGAGTAGGGGCATCCTCTATAAGGTGATTTGAAGGCAGATCAGACCTAAGGTTAGCGACAACTACACGAATTGACTTCAAAGGTGGGTCCGGTGGTCCCAAGGTGGAACAAGACACTATGGTTGTCACACAATGGTGATATGGATGAACGTGTCAGATTAGATTTTGTAGTCTAACGGATCGAGATGACAATATGTTGGATCTCCTGCTAGCTCGGCTAGCGGGGGTGGTGCTATGCCTACTAACTTATGATTACAATATTCTTACAACCGTTATGTGCCGACCATCCGAACAGCCATCGAATTATACCTTATACTTACAATCTATAATATGTCAATAGTCAACTTTTTTATAATAATGCTAAGTTTACTACCAAATGTTTACAACCTTCTCATCTCCTGCTATGTGGGCCATCTTCGGTCTCACCTCTTCTCCAATGAACGACCGTCACGTAACGTTTCGGTCATGTGACGACCACCCGAACAGCCATCGGGTCCCATCTCTTTTTCCTCTTCCAATGAACGGCCGCCACGTGGACGTCACGTGGATGCCACATGACGGTCGTAAGAAGATTGTAAGCATAAAATAGTAGATATAGCACCATCCTCTTTCTCCAAACTGCAAGAGAGATGTTCTCAGTAAATTTTGATAAACTAAACTACAATTATTTGAGCTTATTCCGAACCTTTTCTTAATGGTTTCTTTCTGGTTCTAGTCATTTTTGACATGTTGTTTAGAGTCGCCATCCCTGAAAAACTCTCTCTCTCTCTCTCTCTCTCTCTCTCTCTCTCTCTCCAACTTTCTCTTTCCATAATTTTCTTTAGAATTTTTTTCCTTTTTCTTTTCTACATCCATCTATGATCTATTCTTTCTCTATCAACAAAAGAGACGTGACCACCCGTTATTGATCATCCCAACAAAGTGTCAAAGTTGAGTGCGTGCAAATGTTAGTGTGTTAGAATATTGCGTGGTGTAACCTTGTTAGTGTGCAAGTGTCCTAATGACAGTGAACAAAAGTAGTTTAACGTGTGAGAGTGTTGTAATTACATTTTGTACACTCCTTTATGAATTCATTAAAACCATTAGTCTTTTACTCGACAATCCGGTTCCAGAGCAGGACGGTCGAAGACCTATTTGAAGTGGTGTTTGGTTTGTTCATGATTAATACATGGGAACGAGTAAGGATGTCTCTATTTGTTTTTTATTGTAACGAGTGGATTTATATAATTTTGGAATGGGCTGCGCATGTATTTATGGGCACATGGCTACCATTATTGGGCGCAGATACAAAGATTGGGCCCGTCGCCGACAGTTGCTCACATGGTTGTCCCGAATCTACGACTCGATCCTTACTCGTTCCCATGTGACTTCCTCTGTTAGTACAGTACTTAAACTATCACACATTTTTGGCGGTGAACATTATTCGGTTTTAGACCGAAATCGAACCGAATCAAATCGAATTGAATAGGAGATTCGATTCGGTTTTAAAATGTCGATTTGGTTTCGATTTTAATTTCGATCCAAAACTGAATAAGAAACCGAATATATATATATATATATATATATATATATATATATATATATATATATATATATTAACAAAAATAATTACAAATAAATTAAAAAATCGAATAAATCGAAAAAATTCGGTTATTTAATTCGGTTCGATTTGGTTCGGTTATGTACTATTTCGGTTCGATTTCAATTTTGTTTATTCGATTATTGGTCTAATTCGATTTTCGATTATTCGGTTCGATTTGAACCGAATTAACCGAATGTCCATCCCTACACGTTTTAACAAAATAGCCTAAATAAACAAATTTTTACCTTGTGCTTATTTACTTCATATAACATTTTTTTTTATAGTTCTTCACCAAAGTTCATCTAAAAAAAACGATCGGTCAAGTGCACGTAGTAGTGACACAAATATCCAAAGAACTAGTTGGACGTTTTATTTTACAGCCACGTTGGAATCCTTTTTGGTTGAGTTAATTATTTTTCTTTATCTATAAATATTGTTATTTGTCATTAGTTTGGTCCTTTATTAAATGATGAATTGGACTTCATTTTAAGCCGGCAAAGGGAGTTAATGGTGGACTGGCCGACCACTAAAAATAAAATACTACGTGCATGGCTCGTCCTGTCCATTTTGGACCCTACTTTAACCATTCAGAAAATTTGTTGTAAACAAATTAACTAAAATAAAATATTTTAAAAAAAATTTAAAATTACAAAAGCTGACGTGTTGGCAAAAATATAAAATAATAATTTTTTTTATTTTTGTCAAATTTTTGCCAACAGGGCTGACAAAAATTTGGGTTCACCAAATTTTCGCCAACCAAAATGGCGAAAATCTGACAATAATTTTTTTTTGTTGGTTTTATACAAAATTAACCAATAGATTTTCTAAAGACAATTAAAATTAACTAAAATATTTTTTCAAATATTAGATACCACATATATTATCATAAATATAATTTTAGAAATAGCAATCATTTGATTATTATCTATGCAATTTTTTTATTATGTATACTAATATAATTTTGAAAATATAATTATTATCTATAATAATTTGTTATTATATAATTAAACACATATTCAAAATTTAAAACATATATTTATGAGAAATCATAATTAAAGTAGATATCACAATTTAACAAATAACAAACTAATTATTTATTATCTATATAATTAATTATTTTAAATAAATTTTGTGTACAAATAATAATATATTATCTCTTAGTGATATGAAGAAAAATATAATATTGATAATAATAGTAATCAACAGATTTTGTTATCATTCATATTAGTATAGATAATAATAAATTAGTATAAATAATAAAAAATTCGAAAATAAAATTACCAAAAGTAAAATTTAGAGGTCGAAATATCATTTTTTTGCGAATCTAAAATTTTTGAAGTCCGTCAAAAGATGAAATAGTTTATCCCGTAGTACTTTTCGATACGGTCATTTTTGCACAAATTGGATCTTGTTTCGATATCTCAGTCAAAAGTTATGATACTTTAAAGTTTTAAATTTTATATTTTTGCCTGTAACACGTGCGTCTTGTTTCAGATGAAAATTATTTCTACACGAATTGTGTTACTCTCGTCGAAAACATACAAATCGACCTATTGTTTGATGAAAAATGATTTACAAATAAATAGTTATGGCCGTACGAAGTCTGCTCGACGGCAGACGTAATATTCTTACGACAGATTTTTTTTTTTTTTTTTTTTTTTTTTTGTTATTCAATGGTATCTTATTTTTCTAATTTATTTTAAAAAATTATTACTACAATAACTTTTTTTAAAAAAAATAAACCTAAATAAAACTAAACAAAACATTATTTTTTTCAAAAAATAAAAACCAAACCAGAACAAAAAAAATAAAACCCAATTATCCCAAAAAAATTAACACAAAAAACATAAAAAAACAAACAAACAAAAAATCACTTTTAGATTTTCGTCAACTTGGTTAGCAAAAATTTGCCAACGAAAAAAAAATTCAGATTTGCGCCATCCCAGATGGCAAAAACTTTCTTTACTACAATTTTTTGCAAAATATTTTCGTCTTAGTTAATTTATTTAAAATTATTTTTTGTACATCAAATTTTATGTCAACCATTTCGAAAAATTTCGTACATAATCATAAACTTCAGATTCGTAGATTTTTTGCTAAATTTATAAAATTAGAAAAATAAAATGACATTATTAAGAGCATTTTTAAGCAAACGTTCTAACTAATAACATTTTTTTATTCTAAAAGATTAGAAAAATTAACAAAAAGTAAACACTTAACAAAGTTAAATTAAAAACTAAGAAAATTAGTAAACGTGACATTATTCGACCAAAAAATACCCTGCGTATATTGACAAACAAATGTCTTTGGTAAGGTCGTATGTCATCCAAAAAAAATAATTTTGGACATTTTTCTTACATTATTTTTTATTTTGTTTTCTAACAACTACTTGTTTACAGAATTTAGTAAGGCAAAACAAAAAAATCTTATTAAATTTAGATGGTTGAATTGGTTTAAGGCATTAAATTAATAAAAGTCGTCCAAAAATGTGTGGGTTCAAATATCATTGCCAACACAAATTATTATTTTTCTTGCTTTGGTTTTATCTCCGCAAAATATCCCTCATACTAAGGGCAATTTTTGCAAAGATTACATTCTTAATAAGAACGTTTCTGGTACAATATACATCTTTACTGAGAACGTTTTCTGAACAATATAACTCCTTAGTAAGGTGGTGATTGTTGTTGTTGTCGTCTTTTTTTCATGTCAAAAGAAATATCCTTATTATGGACATTTTATTTCTTATTTTGCAAATTTTGTGCTTTCGGCTCAAATTTGCTAATTAATTGTAATACTTCGGAGGAAAATTTTCATTTGTAATTCAATTTATGGGATCGCTAGAGGTTCCATATTTGAAGTCCTAAAAACGAAACGGTAGAAGAGCTGGAAATTTATTTAACTTGTGATATAATATTGGCAAGTCAAAAGAGAACTTAATAATAACCCTCTATTTTTATTTTATTTTTTTATATTCTTTTTGGTAGATTAAAAACTAAATTTTCAGTTTCGAAGATTCGAACTATATCTATTCCTACGAAAATACTCCATCGTAACCAACAGCTCAATAACCCTCCAATTCTAAGAATGAGAAATGAGTTCCGAATGAGGCGCGTGTGCACCTAACAAGTGGGCCATGGATGAGGCATATGACTGTGTGTATTGCATTTGTCCATCTGTGAGAAGCCATAGGTATAACATGCGCATATGAGCCATGCGTGCGTGCCTAAAGATCAATTTGGAAGGCTAATTTGTACTTATTTACAACAAAATATTTCGTACTTTCTTTTTTCTTTAAAAGGTTACCATAAATTTTAAAGCTTTTCCACTTGACTATTATTTTTCAATTTTTTTTTTGTTTTAAAGGTTACCATAAATTTTAAAGTTTTTCTTGGTTACTTAAATTCGATTCCTAAAAACGACAATATTTATAATAATTTTATATTTATTTATTTGTAATAATTTTTTTTACGCATATGCATACACGCACACGTTACTAGTATATCATAAAAGAGTCGGTAAAAAAAAGGTTGGACAATCACTTTTCTAGCCGTCAGAGCTTGGCCTTTTCTATTCCAAGAAAAAAAAAATTCCTTCCGATTCCAAAGACGAATGGAAGGCCAAAGTCAAGTGTTCTTGAAAATTGTTGATTTTAATCCTCTATTCCTTCTTTCTTCTGCTTATAATTGAATCTCAAATTCCTGGAAAAAAGAAAATTCAATCTCTTCTCATTTCAATTTCTGACCGTTGTCGTAAATTTTACGACCTCGGCTGGGTCACTAGCACCGATGGTATCATCACAGAATTTAGAAAATGCCACGACGATCTATATGGAAAGGCTGTTTTGTTGATGCTTTCCTTTTAAGAATGAAGAAGAACAGAGAGTGTTTTTCGCAGGAAAATTTGGTCACGTAGATCTTGTTTGTTGTCATGTCTCCCACCGGAGACATGACAACAAACAAGATCTACGTGACCAAATTTTGTTGTCACGTGACCATTTCTGTCTAAATTGCGTCACTGCTTGCTCACCGGTGGGAGACATGACAACAAACAAGATCTACGTGACCATTTCTGTCTAAATTGCGGAGTAAATGATCTTCCCTCCCCAAGTCTGGCCAGTTTGTTGTCATGTCTCCCACCGGTGAGCAAGCAGTGACACAATCCACTTAGGAGTCCATTTTTGTTCCCCCACCGAAACTATGTGGGATGTTCACCCACAATAAGAATTTGACACGTGGTGTTTTCATCCCACACAAACCTCTTTGTAAGTGGTTTTGTTCAACCACCAAAGTGGTTTTAGTCTTTAATTTGTCACATGTCAAATTCTACCTAGTTTTGGTGGGTGAACAAAAATGGACTCTGTCCATTCAGTCCCTGTCATTTATGTAACGACCCGTTCGTCCCGTTCCCCCTGCTCGGGGAGCGCGGCCAAGAAATACTTACGACCGTTCGATCGGGACAGATTGAATCAAGATCCTTTCCTCGTTATGGATTGGTTTCTTCGGAATCAGGTCCCATAGTCAATGGATCGTGCCTCAAGGAAGGACTCGGCGGCAGAGTAGAGAGAGGCCTTTCCGTTGTGTTGGTTTTCCTTGCCCGTTTTCGATTTGCCGCTCGGTTGCGTACTTGTTGGTTTTAGGACTTGCGTTTTCTTGAACGGTTTCAATGGATTTCATTGTTTTCGTTCTTAGGATTTCGCATTTCGTATCGAGCCTTGGAGACCGAAGCAGGAGGTATTGATCATCCGTTGGTGCGTGCAGGTGATCGGGTAGACGACGCGCGAGCGGAGTCTTAGGGATCTCTACTTCTTCTTCCTATACAACCGACTGTGTGAGTGGCTCTATTTCGATAAGCACCTTCTTTCCAAGGGCTCCGTTCATAATAAAATTGACTCAGATGTACATTCAATCAAACGATACCACTTAAGTAATAAGTTGGATAATAAGATAAGATAAGAAGTAGGCTTGGAACACCCATCGCTTGTCATATAAAACCTTGCATAAATTCATTGATGCATGCATGGTCGTTGGATGTTTAATGGGTTGGTATTTATTGATAGTTCAAAGTGCTCTTCAATAAGTTCAAAATGTTCTTCTATAAACTGCTGCATGTTATTTCATATAACTGTTGGTTGATTGTGACAGTACAGTAAAGCAGTTTCGTACATGATGTTCTTTAACATTGGCTAGTAAGTAAATCTATGAGGTAGAGTCATAGATATGGTCATGGGAATTCTTGTGCACAGGGGATCCAGGTTCCTGCGGACGGTTATCGGGGCACCGGGCCGTTCCGACCCGGGCGGAATCTACTTTCTTAGTCCTGGGAGCGGGAAATTGTAGCGGGGCTAGCTACCTGCGCTGCAAGCGTCGCCGCCAGCCCAGACTAAACCCATGATGGCTGGTAGAACAACAAAAGAAAGATGTTGTGTATATTTAAACTGTGCAGACTAACTATGTCTTCGTGACAGGGAAGGCTATGGTAAGTTGTACAGGTGGTTCAGACGGGACAGGTAAAGCCACCGAACGGTGGCATGTGAAGTTATGTTATTTTGTTCTTGCATACCTGCTAAATGAAATCTGAACTAGGCAAGAATAGAAACTCACCTAAGAACATAAATGTTGCATGTTCATTTAAACTCATCTAAAGAGCTTGGTAAAGTTGAGCAGCTAGCCTTCACCAGTACTTTTCGAAGTACTGACCCTCGTTGTAGCAGGTTCCCCGGCGCAAGGCTACGCGGCGAGGAGCTGAAGCTCTCTCCGGACTTTTGGGATTCTTGGCGGGTCGGGGCCAAGACTTTGGAGGCTCAAGCTGGAAGCCTTCCTCTCTCTCCCGTTGCGGAAACAACGCTAAGGCGATGGTGCTTACCCGCACCCAAGGTGTTTTATGTTTTTGAAGCTATGTAAAGGGACATAATGTATGGATCGGCTATCTCATTTTGCGTCCGAGTTTGTAAGCCCGTGGGGCATTTTATACTTTTGAGTCAAGCAATGTAACCGGATGTTCATTATAAATAAAAGAGAAACTTTTCTATGCCTCAACCTTGTGTTATCTTATTTGTAAACTCTGTTGCATTGATCTAAAGAATATCCTTATGCCTAAGGCCTGGTGCACGCGCGCCCTACGCGTGCACGGCATCGCGCCCCTGGGACGATTATCGGTTAGACGGAATCGGGGCGTGACATATTGGTATCAGAGCATGCTTCAGATCCTTTGGTCTCATAAAGAAAGTTTCTAAAGAGGACTTTGTTCCTTCCGAGTAGACCCTTGAATTCGCTTGGCCAAAATGAGATGCGTTCCATACAATAAGTCTGAATATTTTTGAAAAGTGCGTGGGAATTATACGATCGCTTGGACGGGATTATGATCTGAGGGCTTTTGTCCCAACTCATAGAGGATGTTGTGAGAGGAGACTCGTGTTATAATCGGCAAGTTATATGTCGATATGAAAACACCAAATGAGTAGAGTGCGAGATAAGAATATCGTTCAGACAGTGGTCTATGCACATGGCCTTTTTGGCCAACTTGTGTTAAGTATCGTGCACCAAGACCCTTGGTGCTAGTGAGTTGCAGCGAGATTTGGGTATCGTTGGAATGAGAATAAAGTTGACTTGGAGGGAAATCGATAGAGACGCTATCGGATTGCCGCTAAGGCGAGAAATGGGAATCGTGTAGGGAATTTTCGAAAATAGTTGGACGGTTATTCATAGCGATAAGTTATGATTTGAAGCATAGTCTGCATAGAGGACTATGAATACGGGTGCGTACGAGTCTAAGATCGCTAAGGCGATAAATAGGGACTGTGTTGGAGTCATAGCAACGGTTTGGGCCAGAGAATCGATTCCCGCTCTGAGGAACGAATTGGGCATACGAGTGAAGGATGCGAACGCGAATCAGGAGTTATTAGGATGACTCAATTCCTGAGTAGTGTATGCGATAAGTCCCCTGTTCGATTATGCAATTTGTGGATATAGTGAGCTGTAAAGATTCAGGGAGTATGACTCGAACCCTGAGTGGTGTATTTGTTGGCTTAGAAATGCTTAAACGAAGTCGTGGACTCGGAGAGTTAAGCGAGTCTAGCGACAAGCGACGAGATTGGGTAAAGCCTTAGAATAAATAAACAGTGCCTAGCAAGTAAACGAACTCGGAGAAAGCAGGCAATGTTTAGTTCGAACGAGTTACAATGAGTTGAATAAGGGATAAGGCTTACGTCGGATAGAAGTTCAGGGTAATTAGAATCGATATCACGATCGGAAAAGACCTAAAGGATTGTACGAGCGAGTTTGAGTTGAAACAAGCAAATTACAAACTTGAGTCGAGATCGAATAATCTGAGATGCAATCGAAGTAAGTGCAATTAGAAATAATGGAGTGATCGAATGATAGCGTGCATGGAAAATTTAGATTTGAGTAGGATATCGCTCGATAGAATTCGGTTCGAGTATGAATTCGATGATTTCGAATTTTGGGAGATTTAGACCATAACAATGGTTGAAAAAAATAGAATGGATTGATGCAAGTTAGTAAAGATTATGAATTTGATGGATTGAGTTAAGCGGTAATAGATTTGGCTTGGAGTTTGGAAGAACGATCTTGAAATCAAGTTCAGGAAGATAACATTCGAAATATGTCCCAGCGAGAACGATTATCCTGCGAGAGCGTCGTCGTGGTGATTTCACGTACGGCAGGGATAAGCAAACTCAAGAGAACAGGCTCGGTGATTATTCCAAAACGAACTCGATGAATGGAACGTATCAATGGGATAGACTTGGGTTTGGAAATTGATCTTAGTTGTTTGAGGAATACTAAGAGTAAACTAAGAAAAATGAGCCTAAGGATTTTTCTTGAGGAGTTAGTCTAGAAACATAAAGTAAGAGATGTTGGACATTTTCATGAACGGATATGTAGATCGTGCTGGACGACTTAGAGTTCATGATATACATCGATGGTTTATAATGGAATTGTGGCTTAGTGATACAGGCGTAGAAAATGATGGATTGGTGAATCCTATTAAACGAGATGAAAGAGATAGAGTATGTGAATCGATAGGTTAACCCTGAAACGTGGGCGTATCGTGGGTTCGGTTGAACGAGCGTGTTGGTGTGATAGGGTGATCTGTGCTCGATGTTTAGAAATCTGAGTGAAACGAGCTTGGGTAGAATACCCGTGTAAAGGAACAATGGTTTGACCTTAGGGTGTTTGGGGCGAGCATTGTGCAACACGGTTGCGCGATGAGTCACAAATTTGAGTTGTACCTATGACTGTGTGTGCTGGCCTAGGGACTAGGCAGACGACCCTATGCCTTGAGTTAAACTGGAGTGGCTGACTTCAGAGTATCGTTCGGGAAGAATGATAGAACTCGGGCAACAAGACCTAGAGTTAGAATTTGGAATTGGGAATGTACACGAGCAACGTTCGCGTTGAAACAAACGTAAGGCGAGATAGAACTTGGGTGAAAATTGATTTGGTTGGATAGGTTATGCGACGGTAAAGGATAAGACGATAGCTGGATCGAACAAGAGTTCGGTCAGGACGATCTGCGTTTCAAAAGATTTTCACGAGTAGCTTGTCAGACTTAGCTGTCACTGAGCTTGGTTGAAATACACATATTTGGGGGACGCCTTGAATATGGGTACGATCCAGACTTAGCGATATGCATAACTCGGATGCAGCTGCAAAGAAAAATGTTCGGATTCGCATGGATGAGTATGGCAACTGAAATAATTTAGCCTCAACCTAAATTTTCATAGAGGAAAGATTGTATCATTCCTCATGCTACCGGGATAGCTCTGCGCTAAGGCGCAGTACGAGACTGAGTTTGAGAATGCAATAGTTGAACGAATGGATCATTCGGATAAAATGATTAAGCACTCGGGCGAACGGAACGAGTAAAAACGAATAGAAAGTTAAGTTCGATTGAGCCAAGGGTGCGAAGGACTTGAGCGTACCCCAAGTAGGCAATTTAGCTCTGCGCTAAGGCGCAATATAGACTGAGTCAGAAAACGTTGGTGATTGGGTGCGAATTTATTTAGTGAGATTGGACGGTGACTCAGAGAGATTTGATGCAAAAACGAGATTGAAAACTTGTCGAGATTCGAGCTTTTGGGTTAGGCGTAACGACGGGTTTCGATAGGCGACGTCAAGTAATAGGCTCAAATATGTTGGATTCCTATGGTGGTAACATAACTAGTTGGGCAAGTCCACCCAATTATGAGTCGTAAGTGCCCGTTGAGTTATAGAATACCATGTGCTTGGGTAATATAGCCCTGCGCTAGGTGCAGTAGATTTTGTGACGGAAGTGCAACGATCGAGTTGAGCATAACTCGATAGCATTGAACGATAGAGTCGTTCGATGAGAATTGGCCAACATTGGCGTAAAGCATGGTGAGAAAATAGAGGATTATAATATCGAGACAGTCCTTGAAGGATAAGACGAGATGCATTGGGTAGTTTAGAAGTTATGCGATAGCACGAGTTGCGCTCAGGAAGTCTCGAGGACGGAACTTGTTCTGAGTGGTATATGGTGTAATAACCCGCTCCGCTCAACCCGGAGGGCCGATTCAAACGGCACAAGCGTAGCAATTCAACCGCTTTGCTCAGCGAGATGGCTCGTTCGATACAAAGGCTTTCATGCGGGGATCTTTAATGGAGTCAGACTTAGGCTATCAGAAGCGCGTCCGGAGTCTAGCTCGACCGACGCGATACATCGCTAAGGTGGCTGACCCCGGTGAACCTGTCTCTACTTAACTGCACAATAAAGAAATGAACGTTACGTGCTAGTTTACAGGCGATAACCTTTGCATGCTAATAAAAGAGATGAACGCACATAGCTAAGGGGATAACCCCACCTTATTATCGTAAAGAACATGGAAATCTTACTTCCTAGTTGTGTAGTCGACTTGGGTCAGTTGAATCTGCAAGCGGACTTGTCGTACGCGGCGGAGCCTGTCCAAATTTTTGGATAGTAAAAAGAAGCAGTTGCGGAACCGAACGTCTCGCTAGTGCGCGTACTGTGGCGAAACCACTTGGTCGAGGAGTCGACCTGAGAACTTGAATCTGATATGAGGGGAAAATTTCCCTCATTATTCCTTAGTGGTAGGCTCTATTCTTAAGTTTCGGGACGAAACTTCTTATTAGATGGTTATGATGTAACGACCCGTTCGTCCCGTTCCCCCTGCTCGGGGAGCGCGGCCAAGAAATACTTACGACCGTTCGATCGGGACAGATTGAATCAAGATCCTTTTCTCGTTATGGATTGGTTTCTTCGGAATCAGGTCCCATAGTCAATGGATCGTGCCTCAAGGAAGGACTCGGCGGCAGAGTAGAGAGAGGCCTTTCCGTTGTGTTGGTTTTCCTTGCCCGTTTTTGATTTGCCGCTCGGTTGCGTACTTGTTGGTTTTAGGACTTGCGTTTTCTTGAACGGTTTCAATGGATTTCATTGTTTTCGTTCTTAGGATTTCGCATTTCGTATCGAGCCTTGGAGACCGAAGCAGGAGGTATTGATCATCCGTTGGTGCGTGCAGGTGATCGGGTAGACGACGCGCGAGCGGAGTCTTAGGGATCTCTACTTCTTCTTCCTATACAACCGACTGTGTGAGTGGCTCTATTTCGATAAGCACCTTCTTTCCAAGGGCTCCGTTCATAATAAAATTGACTCAGATGTACATTCAATCAAACGATACCACTTAAGTAATAAGTTGGATAATAAGATAAGATAAGAAGTAGGCTTGGAACACCCATCGCTTGTCATATAAAACCTTGCATAAATTCATTGATGCATGCATGGTCGTTGGATGTTTAATGGGTTGGTATTTATTGATAGTTCAAAGTGCTCTTCAATAAGTTCAAAATGTTCTTCTATAAACTGCTGCATGTTATTTCATATAACTGTTGGTTGATTGTGACAGTACAGTAAAGCAGTTTCGTACATGATGTTCTTTAACATTGGCTAGTAAGTAAATCTATGAGGTAGAGTCATAGATATGGTCATGGGAATTCTTGTGCACAGGGGATCCAGGTTCCTGCGGACGGTTACCGGGGCACCGGGCCGTTCCGACCCGGGCGGAATCTACTTTCTTAGTCCTGGGAGCGGGGAATTGTAGCGGGGCTAGCTACCCGCGCTGCAAGCGTCGCCGCCAGCCCAGACTAAACCCATGATGGCTGGTAGAACAACAAAAGAAAGATGTTGTGTATATTTAAACTGTGCAGACTAACTATGTCTTCGTGACAGGGAAGGCTATGGTAAGTTGTACAGGTGGTTCAGACGGGACAGGTAAAGCCACCGAACGGTGGCATGTGAAGTTATGTTATTTTGTTCTTGCATACCTGCTAAATGAAATCTGAACTAGGCAAGAATAGAAACTCACCTAAGAACATAAATGTTGCATGTTCATTTAAACTCATCTAAAGAGCTTGGTAAAGTTGAGCAGCTAGCCTTCACCAGTACTTTTCGAAGTACTGACCCTCGTTGTAGCAGGTTCCCCGGCGCAAGGCTACGCGGCGAGGAGCTGAAGCTCTCTCCGGACTTTTGGGATTCTTGGCGGGTCGGGGCCAAGACTTTGGAGGCTCAAGCTGGAAGCCTTCCTCTCTCTCCCGTTGCGGAAACAACGCTAAGGCGATGGTGCTTACCCGCACCCAAGGTGTTTTATGTTTTTGAAGCTATGTAAAGGGACATAATGTATGGATCGGCTATCTCATTTTGCGTCCGAGTTTGTAAGTCCGTGGGGCATTTTATACTTTTGAGTCAAGCAATGTAACCGGATGTTCATTATAAATAAAAGAGAAACTTTTCTATGCCTCAACCTTGTGTTATCTTATTTGTAAACTCTGTTGCATTGATCTAAAGAATATCCTTATGCCTAAGGCCTGGTGCACGCGCGCCCTACGCGTGCACGGCATCGCGACCCTGGGACGATTATCGGTTAGACGGAATCGGGGCGTGACAATTTATTATTGATTTAAAATTTTATTTCTTTTCAGAGGCCCAGGAGGAGAAAATGGTGTCAGAGGACATGTACATGTTGTCGGAGCACAGAACGATTGTTCTGTCGTCGCCGCTGCATCCGAACAAGCTGCAAAAGTGCATGGATTGCGCTCCTCTAGGATACATCATGTCAGACACGCATCAGAAACATATACGATACATCCCGAACAGTTTAGAATTCACTAAGACACAAAAAAATAGGTAATCCGTGTTACCGTGTGCTATCAGTGCTGAGTTGTTTGGGATCCTAAACGTAAAATGCCTTCATGATAGTAAAACACTGAATCTTCCGGAAAAAAAAATGTAATATTTTGTTTTAAATATATCTTTAGAATAAGGGGCATCGTTTTGGATTTCGTCCTAGGCATTAAAATGCTTCAGACTGGTCTTGCATGCAATGGCAGAACCAAGTAGAGGTTGGGGTGGCCCCAAAATTATTATTTTTTTAAAATTTTTTTTTTAATATGAGTCAGTCCACCCATAATTCATCCTAGCTCACTCTAGCCCATCTGAGCTCGAATTTCTGGTTCCGTCTTTTCCTGCATGGATGTCAAATTGGCAATGAACTTGCTAGCTTACAGTCGATCTTGGTGAACGATTTGAATTCAAATAAACTCTACGTTAGTTAGGGTTTACTCGGTCTGAATCTGAGTATCCTCTTCGGAGTCTAGCTAGTTCTATATTGAATAACCAGAACATAGTTGTATATAAAGTTACAAACTTAAAATAAAATAGCCTACACGAAGTGAAACATATATATATATTCTAATACGGGATTCTCCCACTAAAACTAACAGCACGTGCAAAGTTCAATGGAATGAAGTTACTCGTCCCCAACTCTAGTCTACTATTCTAAGCCATTAGAGATTCTTTACCAATCCATGCTACATTAACAAAGCTGAACTCTCTGTGAACTGAAAATTTATACCACTATTCTAATAGCAGATTCTGCGGACTGCCACAGCTTTATGCCTAGCTGGTTTCTTTAGCATCTGGTTCGATCCCAATGAGCACAGAGTGGCACAAGAAGCTTATGCTCAAACTAAAGAATACATGGAAGAAAGCAATAAAATCAATGTGAGGGTATCAAAACCTGAACATAAGAACACTGGGAAAAGCCGAAGTAGTGTTCAACCAATTTTACAAGGAGTGCTCTTTTTACAGACCCAGCTCCGGACTTAATACGAGGTTCATGACACAGTTGTTCCAGGTCCAAAAATTTTGTGGGCCTAAATTTTTTGTTTTAATATGTATAGGCTATAGCCCACTACAAAATGTGAGACTAATATATATGTCAAAACCCAACTAATGTGCTATAGGGCCGCTGAAAGGTAAGAAAATCATGGACTTTGCTAATTTATAAATATGGACCCGACCACTGAATGGTAAAGAATTCATGAAATTTGCTAATTTAGAAAGGTGGGGCCCAGGGTTAAACTTAATAACAAAGAACTTTTTTTTAGGTTATTTAAAAGGAGACTCATCTACCGAACTCGAATGGCTCTTGTGGTTACCGATAAGAGGTATAAAATTCTGGCTGGGTGGTAGAAGATCAGTAGAACGAGCCACAGGAGTAGCGTTATGCCGGAAATAAAAGAAAAAAAAAGAGATTCATATCTCTCTCTCTCTCTCTCTCTCTCTCTCTCTCTCTCTATATATATATATATATATATATATATATATATATATATATATATATTGTTGAATAAATTTTTACATTTTATTTGCAAAAGATTTTAAATCTTCTCATAGAAAAAAACTTATTTATATGACATCGCAGGTGCATAAATTACAATAACTAGAGTCGTTGTATAATTGTTTCGATATTCTAATTATTGACTTATTTGTGGTTGACTTATAATTTATTAAAAAAAATGTTCTTGCTAATGCCTAGCATCCTATAGTTATATCTGAATTCTGTCGAATCGATCTAGTGGCCGAAGTCGAAGCCTACGAGTGGATTTTGTTCCTAAAAGACCCACTAGAATCAGTCAATTTCCATTAGGTGAGCTTTATAATTTATTAATATTTTTTTGTTAAATTGTTGCCTATCTTTATTTGGGGTGACTAATTTATTAAAAAAATATATACTTTTGTCATTTGGTTGCATATTCCAATATTCACTATTGAGATTGAAACCAACTAAATAGAATAAGTGAGTAAAATAATATTTTTTTATATTTATTGTTGATTATTTATTTGTTGTCAGTTATTATTATTTGTTAGAAAATTATGATAACATCGTCCGATTGCATAGTGTTCGTATCAAGATTATTTATTTGAAATGTCATGTTATATATTGTTACTATTCCAAACATTGTTAGCTTCGAGCGCACCACATTTAGAGTTTGCCTCAAGTCTCAAATCTAAAGTACGGCACTGTACAGACCGTGCGGAGGGACGTATGTGTGAACCGACGTCACGTATCGGCTCCCCATAGGTCGGAGGTGTGTAATCGCTGAAAGAGAAAGAGGGCTAGTTTTGTGGTTCCCACGTTCCGACCAACGAGGGACCGACATGTGGGGTCGGTTTTACGCTCGCGGTCGTCCCTCTCGGTTCGGGAAGACTTTTCCTTTTACAAGAGTTTGCAGTAGCATTCAACCAATTTTAATATGTACTTCATTCCAACTGCGTTGGTTTTTTGATAAGTAATGTTTAGATTTTATTTGTTCTTCTAGCAGTCTGTATTGGGAACTCCCAGAAAAGGATAATGCTACATGGTCCACAAAAAATGAACCGCCAACCAGACCATAAGATCACGTGGCAGACATTTATTGGTTGCGATGGATCCCGTGTTACGAAAAATGTGTTGACTGAGCCAATAGGGGTGGCAGATGGGATGCGGACTGATTGGCGGTCCTTTTTTGTGGGCCAAGAAATGTTTCCACGAAGAAAATGGTGTTTGGAACTTATTGTGTATAAATGTAATGTTCTCTTCGTATATGATTTAGCAAAGAGAATAGAGAAAAAATAAAGTGAGGTATAAAAACCTTGTATACTTCATCTTTTTTTTTAATTTACTTAGTAAATGGTGATATGAACGAATAACACGTCAGAAGAAAGTTGTTACGAAAGTGGTCAAGAAAATGACCTAAGCACAACTAAGGGTGCATTCAATATACGAATACTATATAGCCGGAATTATATTTCCGGTAATCAAAGTCCAAATAATTAAATTTTTAAAAAAAATATATTTTCATGTTTGATGATTATATAAAGGGTTATTTATACTGATTATTTCTATATTTTCGGTTTATAACATATGATATTCCTGCTTTTAAAAAAGTTACACTGACTACTCCTACTTTTTTTTTGATTTATTAGATGGGGTATCCTAAAAAATTATGACACTAACTACTACTGTTTTTATTTAAATTTTTTCTAAAAAGAGAGGTGGTCAGTATAATTTGTTCAAAAGGAGAAGTACTCCGTATTATAAACCGAAAACATAGAGGTATTTAGTGTAAATAACCCTTATATAAACTAGTTACATTTATGTACACAAAATATAATATTATTAAAAAATTAGATAAAAATTATATTAAAATATTTTAAATATATTTTTATTATGATTTGTTATAGATATATTTCAGAATTTTGGATATATATTTAGTTAGATAGTACCATATACTTTGTTTAATATAATTTTAAAATTGAATATATTTTAAGATTTATTATATGTTAAGGTAGTTAGAAGGATTTATAATTTTTGTTCTTATTTTTAACTACGTTAGGAGCTACATATGTAGAAAGATTTTTTGAATTTATTTTAACTTGATTTAGTGGATGATATACATTCGGCTTGGACGGCTCATTTTTTAGTTGTTTTCACGGCACATTATGTCACGACCCGCACCCGGAAATTCGGGCACGAGTGCGTGGGTACGTCCAGCCTACGCCGCAGAGTCGGCGGTAGTACGCTGTCTAGGTCAAATCTATATTTACTAAACTAGCTCATTCACAATAACATAGGCAAGATAATAATGGGAAAACAGATACTTAAGATTGCAATTGAAATAAATGTGACAACATATTCAAATGTTTAGTACAGAATCAGAATGAAATGTCACGCCCCGGTCCCGCCCGGGCCGCCGCTCCGCCCTGCCCCGCCCCGTACGGCCGGGATTTAACGAACCGGGCACGAATCACCGTGCCTCGGCGCGCCGGACGCGAATCACCGCGCCCGTCCCGCGGGTGCGAGGGAGGAAGGGAGCTATGCGAATGGCCCGTTCGAGCTTTCGGGGGACGTGATGCCGCACGGGCCTAGGGTTGCGCCCGTGCAAGGCCAATCGTTTAAGTTGATAGTCGGCTATCATCGCATCAATCGAGTAAGCAGCGGAAAGGGGCTTGTTGCAATGCAATGCATTAGCCAACTGAGTGTTCGGGACAATCGAGGCAACTTGGGTTCCTTTAGCAAAGGCACACGTTCGTTCCATACATTATGCCCCCTTATACGATAGCATTCTCGGGGCAACAATCGAAACCAGGATTCCGGGTCTTCGGGACTGTGGCACGCCTATCGCTCCCTCGGACGATCCAGTACCTGCACAAGCAAGTAAACTGTTGGGGGGTCAGCACTTTTATAAGTACTGGTGAGATAAATCAACTGAACAGAAACAAGCATTCACTCAAACAGGCACTAAGTAATCATGTTATAAAACATTACATTACTAGTGATCTTTCTAGTTTTACCTAGGTTCGTTTCATGCAGTTCTAGCAGAGTCGATTTACTTGTTTAGAAACATGTTTTGAAACAGAGTTTCGTATACTAAGCAGGCAAGCAAACCGATCATGTTCCAGGGTGTGCGCAGCGTGTCTCGTGCGACTCGAGGGTCAGATGCAAAGCTAGACACACAATGCACATTCTTAGGGGCAGTCCTCTATCCAAGCCAACACAATGACTTAGCTATATGAATGGCGGTCCCCGAGTATTCAGGATCGGCAGCTGGGGGAACAACATACCAATGACTCTTTATCTGATGCTAATGGCAGCTGTGACTCATGGTTGCTTTCCACTATCTCTGTAGCAGCCGTGACACATGAAGTTCAGCTCTGCACCAAAAGCCATTGTCCGACCGCGTGCGAATGCATGGAACACTATCAAAACTCTCAGTATGCAGACGAGACGAACCATCTATAAACACTCTCTGTTGTGGGGCAATCCGCCTTATCACTTGAACATATTCAGGCACAGTATGGTTCTCTCGAAGCATAGACGATAGTGAACATGTTCATGCACTCTAAGCCAGCGATCAGGATTCTCGTTAAGCAGACTTTATTTCAAGACAGCTAGGTGAGTTCTCTTATTAGCATGCAAGGCAGGTTCTATCATTCTCTTAAGAAAACATTGCAAGCAAAAACTCAGGTTATTATTAAGGCGTGCAAGAATCAGAGAACGAAGTTCTGCCCACTCACCTTGATACATAACGCCGGCGCGGAGCGGGGCGTTACATACTTACCCACCAACAAAAAGTTTCGTCCTCGAAACTTCAAGGATAAACTTCTCGATATCCCGAGTAGCGATAGTGCCGTCCCTCGCCGTACTCAACCGAAACAATCAAGCAATTCAAGTTCAGGAAACATTTGCACTTTGAGAATATCTATGGACTTATTGTATGGAACGCTCTTTGCAAAACCATATCGATCTCAGAGTCATAGCCAGAAGATCGATTCTGCTCTGATACCATTCTGTCACGCCCCGGTCCCGCCCGGGCCGCCGCTCCGCCCTGCCCCGCCCCGTACGGCCGGGATTTAACGAACCGGGCACGAATCACCGTGCCTCGGCGCGCCGGACGCGAATCACCGCGCCCGTCCCGCGGGTGCGAGGGAGGAAGGGAGCTATGCGAATGGCCCGTTCGAGCTTTCGGGGGACGTGATGCCGCACGGGCCTAGGGTTGCGCCCGTGCAAGGCCAATCGTTTAAGTTGATAGTCGGCTATCATCGCATCAATCGAGTAAGCAGCGGAAAGGGGCTTGTTGCAATGCAATGCATTAGCCAACTGAGTGTTCGGGACAATCGAGGCAACTTGGGTTCCTTTAGCAAAGGCACACGTTCGTTCCATACATTATGCCCCCTTATACGATAGCATTCTCGGGGCAACAATCGAAACCAGGATTCCGGGTCTTCGGGACTGTGGCACGCCTATCGCTCCCTCGGACGATCCAGTACCTGCACAAGCAAGTAAACTGTTGGGGGGTCAGCACTTTTATAAGTACTGGTGAGATAAATCAACTGAACAGAAACAAGCATTCACTCAAACAGGCACTAAGTAATCATGTTATAAAACATTACATTACTAGTGATCTTTCTAGTTTTACCTAGGTTCGTTTCATGCAGTTATAGCAGAGTCGATTTACTTGTTTAGAAACATGTTTGGAAACAGAGTTTCGTATACTAAGCAGGCAAGCAAACCGATCATGTTCCAGGGTGTGCGCAGCGTGTCTCGTGCGACTCGAGGGTCAGATGCAAAGCTAGACACACAATGCACATTCTTAGGGGCAGTCCTCTATCCAAGCCAACACAATGACTTAGCTATATGAATGGCGGTCCCCGAGTATTCAGGATCGGCAGCTGGGGGAACAACATACCAATGACTCTTTATCTGATGCTAATGGCAGCTGTGACTCATGGTTGCTTTCCACTATCTCTGTAGCAGCCGTGACACATGAAGTTCAGCTCTGCACCAAAAGCCATTGTCCGACCGCGTGCGAATGCATGGAACACTATCAAAACTCTCAGTATGCAGACGAGACGAACCATCTATAAACACTCTCTGTTGCGGGGCAATCCGCCTTATCACTTGAACATATTCAGGCACAGTATGGTTCTCTCGAAGCATAGACGATAGTGAACATGTTCATGCACTCTAAGCCAGCGATCAGGATTCTCGTTAAGCAGACTTTATTTCAAGACAGCTAGGTGAGTTCTCTTATTAGCATGCAAGGCAGGTTCTATCATTCTCTTAAGAAAACATTGCAAGCAAAAACTCAGGTTATTATTAAGGCGTGCAAGAATCAGAGAACGAAGTTCTGCCCACTCACCTTGATACATAACGCCGGCGCGGAGCGGGGCGTTACATACTTACCCACCAACAAAAAGTTTCGTCCTCGAAACTTCAAGGATAAACTTCTCGATATCCCGAGTAGCGATAGTGCCGTCCCTCGCCGTACTCAACCGAAATAATCAAGCAATTCAAGTTCAGGAAACATTTGCACTTTGAGAATATCTATGGACTTATTGTATGGAACGCTCTTTGCAAAACTATATCGATCTCAGAGTCATAGCCAGAAGATCGATTCTGCTCTGATACCATTCTGTCACGCCCCGGTCCCGCCCGGGCCGCCGCTCCGCCCTGCCCCGCCCCGTACGGCCGGGATTTAACGAACCGGGCACGAATCACCGTGCCTCGGCGCGCCGGACGCGAATCACCGCGCCCGTCCCGCGGGTGCGAGGGAGGAAGGGAGCTATGCGAATGGCCCGTTCGAGCTTTCGGGGGACGTGATGCCGCACGGGCCTAGGGTTGCGCCCGTGCAAGGCCAATCGTTTAAGTTGATAGTCGGCTATCATCGCATCAATCGAGTAAGCAGCGGAAAGGGGCTTGTTGCAATGCAATGCATTAGCCAACTGAGTGTTCGGGACAATCGAGGCAACTTGGGTTCCTTTAGCAAAGGCACACGTTCGTTCCATACATTATGCCCCCTTATACGATAGCATTCTCGGGGCAACAATCGAAACCAGGATTCCGGGTCTTCGGGACTGTGGCACGCCTATCGCTCCCTCGGACGATCCAGTACCTGCACAAGCAAGTAAACTGTTGGGGGGTCAGCACTTTTATAAGTACTGGTGAGATAAATCAACTGAACAGAAACAAGCATTCACTCAAACAGGCACTAAGTAATCATGTTATAAAACATTACATTACTAGTGATCTTTCTAGTTTTACCTAGGTTCGTTTCATGCAGTTCTAGCAGAGTCGATTTACTTGTTTAGAAACATGTTTGGAAACAGAGTTTCGTATACTAAGCAGGCAAGCAAACCGATCATGTTCCAGGGTGTGCGCAGCGTGTCTCGTGCGACTCGAGGGTCAGATGCAAAGCTAGACACACAATGCACATTCTTAGGGGCAGTCCTCTATCCAAGCCAACACAATGACTTAGCTATATGAATGGCGGTCCCCGAGTATTCAGGATCGGCAGCTGGGGGAACAACATACCAATGACTCTTTATCTGATGCTAATGGTAGCTGTGACTCATGGTTGCTTTCCACTATCTCTGTAGCAGCCGTGACACATGAAGTTCAGCTCTGCACCAAAAGCCATTGTCCGACCGCGTGCGAATGCATGGAACACTATCAAAACTCTCAGTATGCAGACGAGACGAACCATCTATAAACACTCTCTGTTGCGGGGCAATCCGCCTTATCACTTGAACATATTCAGGCACAGTATGGTTCTCTCGAAGCATAGACGATAGTGAACATGTTCATGCACTCTAAGCCAGCGATCAGGATTCTCGTTAAGCAGACTTTATTTCAAGACAGCTAGGTGAGTTCTCTTATTAGCATGCAAGGCAGGTTCTATCATTCTCTTAAGAAAACATTGCAAGCAAAAACTCAGGTTATTATTAAGGCGTGCAAGAATCAGAGAACGAAGTTCTGCCCACTCACCTTGATACATAACGCCGGCGCGGAGCGGGGCGTTACATACTTACCCACCAACAAAAAGTTTCGTCCTCGAAACTTCAAGGATAAACTTCTCGATATCCCGAGTAGCGATAGTGCCGTCCCTCGCCGTACTCAACCGAAACAATCAAGCAATTCAAGTTCAGGAAACATTTGCACTTTGAGAATATCTATGGACTTATTGTATGGAACGCTCTTTGCAAAACCATATCGATCTCAGAGTCATAGCCAGAAGATCGATTCTGCTCTGATACCATTCTGTCACGCCCCGGTCCCGCCCGGGCCGCCGCTCCGCCCTGCCCCGCCCCGTACGGCCGGGATTTAATGAACCGGGCACGAATCACCGTGCCTCGGCGCGCCGGACGCGAATCACCGCGCCCGTCCCGCGGGTGCGAGGGAGGAAGGGAGCTATGCGAATGGCCCGTTCGAGCTTTCGGGGGACGTGATGCCGCACGGGCCTAGGGTTGCGCCCGTGCAAGGCCAATCGTTTAAGTTGATAGTCGGCTATCATCGCATCAATCGAGTAAGCAGCGGAAAGGGGCTTGTTGCAATGCAATGCATTAGCCAACTGAGTGTTCGGGACAATCGAGGCAACTTGGGTTCCTTTAGCAAAGGCACACGTTCGTTCCATACATTATGCCCCCTTATACGATAGCATTCTCGGGGCAACAATCAAAACCAGGATTCCGGGTCTTCGGGACTGTGGCACGCCTATCGCTCCCTCGGACGATCCAGTACCTGCACAAGCAAGTAAACTGTTGGGGGGTCAGCACTTTTATAAGTACTGGTGAGATAAATCAACTGAACAGAAACAAGCATTCACTCAAACAGGCACTAAGTAATCATGTTATAAAACATTACATTACTAGTGATCTTTCTAGTTTTACCTAGGTTCGTTTCATGCAGTTCTAGCAGAGTCGATTTACTTGTTTAGAAACATGTTTGGAAACAGAGTTTTGTATACTAAGCAGGCAAGCAAACCGATCATGTTCCAGGGTGTGCGCAGCGTGTCTCGTGCGACTCGAGGGTCAGATGCAAAGCTAGACACACAATGCACATTCTTAGGGGCAGTCCTCTATCCAAGCCAACACAATGACTTAGCTATATGAATGGCGGTCCCCGAGTATTCAGGATCGGCAGCTGGGGGAACAACATACCAATGACTCTTTATCTGATGCTAATGGCAGCTGTGACTCATGGTTGCTTTCCACTATCTCTGTAGCAGCCGTGACACATGAAGTTCAGCTCTGCACCAAAAGCCATTGTCCGACCGCGTGCGAATGCATGGAACACTATCAAAACTCTCAGTATGCAGACGAGACGAACCATCTATAAACACTCTCTGTTGCGGGGCAATCCGCCTTATCACTTGAACATATTCAGGCACAGTATGGTTCTCTCGAAGCATAGACGATAGTGAACATGTTCATGCACTCTAAGCCAGCGATCAGGATTCTCGTTAAGCAGACTTTATTTCAAGACAGCTAGGTGAGTTCTCTTATTAGCATGCAAGGCAGGTTCTATCATTCTCTTAAGAAAACATTGCAAGCAAAAACTCAGGTTATTATTAAGGCGTGCAAGAATCAGAGAACGAAGTTCTGCCCACTCACCTTGATACATAACGCCGGCGCGGAGCGGGGCGTTACATGAAATCGGGGACAAACCCGATTACTAAGATAAGAAACAGAAATAAAAGATAGCTACTGCTAGCTACTCTGCAGCAGGGGTCTCCTGGGTGGGATCTGGCTCCTCATAAGTATCATCTGTACCCTCATAGGGACCATAATAAGTAGGGGCAAGGTCCTCATCATCGCCTAAATCAACAGATCCAGTCAGGAAAGGAGCAAAGTACACAGTGCACAACAAGATTAAACTAAATATTTATGACAATTAAAATGAATATCATGTGAGAAACTGCATAAAAGAACATCAATATCTCAGAGTTAATGCTGTAAACAGGAATATGAGAAAACAGAAATAAATGAAACAGGAAATGAAACTACAACAGTCAGCAAGAAATATAGCATGACCAGAAACTATCTGTGTGAACTTGTGTTTGTTTTTAGAATACATAGTTGGCATGTAGGGGTTTATAAGGCTAATCCGGCCGTCATAAACGGCTATTAAACAGGGGAAATCGAGATTCGGCTGAGGTACAGTCGTGTACCAACAGCTATTAAACATGACAAGGGGAAGGGTAAACTACATGCCTTCTAGTATTCTCCCACCCGACATGAAAAACAAGACATGAACTCCAATATTCAAGACATAAAATCCAGCATTTCTAACACTAGGTGTAATCATCAAGGGTACTAGTAAAGCAGGGAATTAATTATCATAATATAAAGGTTTAACTTGAAGTGCAGGTACTTGCCTGTTGTTTGGATCTGATTAATTGGTTCTTGGGGAAATTTCCAGAGATGAGTCCAAAAGCTGAAATAGACATTACCATCACGTTCAAAAGATGTCAAATAGCTGAAAACACCTGTCCTTGGGTCCAATTTGGAGACAAGGGCAAAAACGGCAGTTTCGGGTCAAAACGGGGTCCGCCGGTGGGCCCGCTTTGCACCAAAAAATGTGTCCGGGTCAACGATCTCCAAATTCACCAAACTTAGTGTCAACAGGTCAGGAACGCTGATACGAACCCAAAGGAACTTCCAGATTTGGATTTCGATGAGCCGAACACAAAATCGCCCGTCGAGCGGGGCTTGTGGAGCCCACGACACGCGATTTCGTCAACGTTCTCAGAATCGAACCAAACTTGACCCACAGGACCAGCGTATCGCTACGAGTTCGATGGCACAAGTTTTGTCTCGATCTGACGAGTGTACAAGAAGTTAGGGCGAAATGCCGAAAAGTCGGATACGGGGCGATGTCCGCGGATACGCGTTGATTCCGGTGTGCACGCACACCCGAATCAGCTTCCACAAAATCTCACACGTCCGTATCGACGATGCGCACGTATCTGTGAAGACCGTATGCGACCAAGTCATCCCGTTTGGCGGGGCACACTCAGTTTCGGGGTAAAACAGGGTATGGTTTTTCCTGTTTTTGGATCGCGGTGTGCGATCACCACAGGACGCGATGCCCCGAACGGTTTGTACGGGCACCGAGAGGGTCTTACAGGCTTCACAACACAATTTGCAGAATCGAAAATAGAGCTACGAGGCGAAAGTTACACGCACCTGAAGGGGACCCGAAAATCAGGGTCGAGTCGTGTCCGACTCGTGTCGGACACAGAAACTGAATTAGGGCTTGGGTTTCTGGAATCAGCCGACTCCGGCGGACACGGGGCGGCGCTGAGGCGGCGCTGGGGCGGGGAGCGGCTGGCCGGGGCAGGGCGGAGCCGGTGGTCGGCGGCGCGCGGCGGCGACGCGCCGGAGAGGGGCTGCTCGAGGCTGCCGCTGCTGGTGCTGAGCTGCTGCGGTCGACCGGAGGAAGGAGGAGGAGAGGGGAGGAGGTGCTGGCGGTGCAGGGCGGAGCTGGGCGAGGCGGTCGGCGAGGACAGGGACGGCGGCGGCGAGGAGGGCGGAGCTCGGCTAGGGTTAGGGTTAGGGCTCGGCTAGAGGAGGAAGAAGAAGAGGGGGAGAGAGAGTTTATAAAGGGGAGGAGGCGGTTAGGGGGAGGCCGAGCACGGCGGGGACGTGGCGCTGAGTGGGCGGCACTGCGCGCGGAGGGCGACGGTGGAGTCGGGCGACGTGGGGGGTGCTGGGGGAGACCGGGTCAGGTGGGTGCGGGTCGAGTTCGGGTGGACCCGACCCGACCCGGTAGGGGTTTGGGTCTGGGCCGGAATTTGCGGGCTGTGCTGCTGGGCCGGTCCACTGGGCCGGGCCGGCCCAAGGAGAGAAAATAATAAAAATAATAAAAATAATAATATTAATAATAATAATTATTATTATTATTTAAAAACAGTTAATTAAATAAATAAATAATTAAAATAGTTTTTAGGCATTTAAAAATAGGTCTGAGGCCCAGAAAAATTCAGAAAAATTACCCTAAGTCCAGTTTTTCATTTTACACCCAAAAATATTATTTCCATGATATTTTAATATTATTTATTAACAATTAAAATTTATTTAATAATTGAGAACCTTGATTTTAAATTCAGAAAATTCCCAGAAAATTCCAGAAAATTAGAAAAATCCAAGATTTAATAATTTTGAAAATTCAGGGGGTTTACACATTATAATAGTAGAGATATTCCAATAATAATAATAATAATAGCCGCCATACCGACGGTCGAAGGGAGACCCGTGATGGAATAACTCGCCGAATCGGAATCACACCACCCCCGGAGCTGCAAATCACAGTCAGAGCGAAGGAGAATGCCTTGACCAGGACAACCCTTCAGATATCTAACAACCCTCAAAGTCGCATCCCAATGATCACGTCGGGGCTCATGCATAAACTGCGACAATATGTAAACAGCGTAAGCCAAATTCGACCGAGTAAACGAAAGATAGATCAGCCGCCCCACGAGTCGCCGATATGCTTCCCTATCCGACAATAGTGGACTTGTAGAGCGTGCCAGTTGATGATGTTGTTACATGGAAAAGCTTGCGGGTTTCGCCCCCAACAATCATGTCTCAGAGATAATGTCAAGTGTATATTTTCGTTGGCACAAAAAAATTTCCTCCGCACTTTGAGCTACATCAACTCCAAGAATAAACTTCAGCACCCCAAGGTCCTTCATATGAAAGCATGTACTCAAATAATTCTTAAAGGCAGTAAGTGTCACGTCCCAGAACCAGAATACTGGAGAGCGGAGGTGGACAAAGCCAGCTACGTACACCAGAGTACTCTATACCCCGAGATACGGTCACGACTGTCTAGACATGTGAGGGTTTACTCTACAATCCAACGGGCATTCCGGGGTCAAGAGTCCTAGTTGTCTCAATCTCAAGCAAGCAACAAGTTACAAGAAGTATAATCACCAAACATATACTAGTAAAGCGTCCCAAACTATCCATACATAGATGATCATGAAGCTACTTATCAAAATGAAGAACTAGCAGAGTGCAATATTACATGATCAGCTCTAGGTATAGTTGTAAACCCTTTGACCAAAAATCTAGGTTTAGGGATTTATTTAGAATTATTCTGGAATAATTATTGGAGTTATTTAAATCACCTCCTTTATTTTTTTGATTTTATCGCTGCACATTAACGTTGTTTAAATATCTAGAACAATGCACTAGCATTTGTCTTCCAAAAAATTTTACATCCTTGACCTAGTCAAGCCAATCTTCAATCCTGACCTTTGTGTCACTCATAAATGCAATCTTTTGTGCTTTATTTTAATTTTACAATATTTGAGCACATTTTTTAATTTTAAAATCTAACTTTGCATCATTGCCCGTTCCAATCGAAATTGGAGACATAACCTCAACCTTTTTCTCACAACCAAATTTATGACAATAATCTATTCCGAGTCTACTACGTCTATGACACTTGTGTCCCACCCAATTTAAATTATATGCACTCCCAATTAATTAAAGAACACATTTGACACTAATTTTAACTAAATTGGTGCAATGACTCAACCTAACCCAAAACTAGACCCAACACCAATCCAAACCCACACCCACACCCTCATGGCTCATACAAAATACCACACACCAATTTTTCCCACTACAACACAGCAAACATGATATTTTTTCACATCCAATCCAATTTTTCTATTTGTGCAAAATCCTAAACTACTAGGGACCTATATGAAGAAACCACCCATTTTTGGGGAGACATGGCTGGTCCTAATACTCTTCCTCTCTCCTTGCATGGTACTATGCAACATTATATACCTACATTCAATCCTAGCCCTCCATTCAAATCTCTACCTATCTCAACCACTCATTTCCTTCATGACCACTTACAAATTCCTAGAAATACTAAGCGAGCCGGCCCTAATTCCTAGGCACACTCTCTCCCCATTTAAAACAACACCCTCTCCCTCTCTCCCTCAACATGGAGCCACCCTCTTTCCTTCCTCCTCACCACCACCATCACAATCATCACCACCATCACCACCCCCAACTCCGACCACCACCCTCTCCTTCAACAGCTCCCGACACCACCACCGCCAACCACCATCACCTCCGTCACCCTCACCTCCACGACCACGACCACTGTCATCACCTCCACAACCACCGCCACCCTCACCTCCACGACCACCACCACCATTCCCAACTCCCTCTCCACGACAGCCACCACCCTCACCACCGCTAACCAATACGACCACAGCCACCAACATCATCACCTCCACCACCCTCGCCCCCACGACCTCTGTCATCACCTCCACAACTATCGCCGCCCTCACCTCCACGACCACCACTACCATTCCCAACTCCCTCTCCATGACAGCCACCACCCTCACCACAGCCAACCAACACGACCATAGCCACCAACACCATCACCCGAGCCCCCTCTTCTCCACACCTGACCGCCACCACCACCACCACCTACTTCACCAGCATCCATCACCACCACCATCTCCTTCCCTCCATGTTGTTGCTGCTGCTATGAGCCGCCGCTGCTGCTACAAGCCGCTGCTACTGCTGCGTTGAGTTATTGCTGTTGCCACAGTTGCTCCGGCCTCCCTGGCCGGAGTTGGCCGCCGGAGCACCCCCTCCGATAAGTCCCGACCCCTGGTGAGCACCCCCACCGTCTGGCACTGCCCTGAGCCGTTGTGAGTCGCCAGAACGACTGCCCTCAGTCGACGGACTGTCCCCGAGAGCGCGCAGTGACAGAATCCACAGTTCGTGGGCTCAACTTTGAGTCGCGATTTCTCCGCCATCGTTCGATCTTTTCGTGAACCGCCTTCGCAGGTGCGTACACAACATAAACACCTTTATTTCCCATCAAAATACAATAATTTAATCAGATTTTAATATATAGATAATTTGGTGTTAAATTAAAGAAAAACTATTTTTTCTAAACAATAAAAAAATTGATACGGAGTTGGTCCTGTCAATCCGGGCAACCACGTTACGTATCGATTTTACCGAAAGGCCCGTGCGATATTTTCTGACGTGTGGGATTTTGCGAAACTTAATTCGAACGTGTGGGTGCGCCGAAATCAACCTGTATCCGTCGAAAGTCCCATGTATCGGTATTTTACAAATTATCCAATTACTTTGTGCACGCTTATCGTATCGTGATGAAACTGGCGCCATTGAACTCGCGGCATTCGACTTGTCCTTTGACCCAAGTTTTGCCTGATTCTGAGACAGTGACCGCATCGCTGTTTCGCGAGCCCCACGATCTGTTCCAACGGACATTTTTGTGATCGGCTCACCGAAATCTAAATCTGGACATACCTTGAGTTCATATCATCGTTTAGAATTTGTGTGACCTATAATATGCTATTTTTAGGGACCTTTGCTCCTAGCATATTTTTGGTGCAAGGCGGGTCCCACTTGTGGACCCCGTGTTGACCAAAAACTGTATTTTTGCCCCTGTGTCCAAATTGGACGTCTGAATATGTTTTTTTAGTATGTCACTCTTTTTGGGGCTGTTGGTGATATTTGTGACAACATTCGAGGATATCTGCTCGAGTTTTAATTTTTGCGCTGTTACTTCCCTGGCGAGTTCATGCTCGAATCTTCGTCTGGCTTCCAGGAAAGTATATCTTGCCTTGTTGTACTGTTTAAATTCAGTTATTATTAATCATATACTTTGTGCTCTGAATATTTTATAACTGTGCGCTTCTGAGTATGCCTCGGGTGCAGTCGACGAAGACGTTGACGTTAGGACTTGTGTTTGACCTAGTGTCTAGTGGACGCACCTAAAGTTGTGGAGTTATCATTATAACTCTGAGGCCTTGTCACGTATCATTTCACGTCACGGAGTGAGTTCATGATAGGACATGGGTTTACGCACTCGACTGGCCATCGGTGCGAGTAGCTCGTGTGATGGTTCTTAGCATATTTGTATTGCTTTAGGTGACTTGCATTATAGTTACAAGATGTCCATGTCGTACTTGAGACTTGTACATTGGCATTTGGCGGGGAGGACTACTAGTAGGCGTATGGGACACCCACCTCTTTATTTATGCAGATTTTGCGTTCTTCGGAGCGATACGAACGTTATTATTTATGCAGATTCCACGTTCTTCGGAGCGATACGGAAGTTATTATTTATGCAGATTCTGCGTTCTTCGGAGCGATACGGACGTTAATATATTCAGGCGTTGCATTCTTCGGAGCATTATGGCCGTCATTCCATACGCGAGGGCCCTTGTTATGGGGGCATATGTGGCATATACTAGCCAGTCACGATGATTGGAGAATTGCGTCAGCATATGTCTAACCTACACTTTCCATACGCACTAAGTTGTCCTTAAATTGCATTCACTTAGGAGGATAGTTCACCCTGATTTACTTTACTCAGTATTTACATTATGGCATATATTTTTTGTATCTTGTTACGTCCCTCTGAGGACCTGGTTTCCTTCCAGGTTATTTGAGCAGTTTGGATGAGGCTTGATCTGGTGGTGTGTTGGATATCCTTGCAGGTATCATTATATCTTTCCTCTATTACACTTATGTACTATTTTTTATTGTGACTCTGCTATTGTAGCCTAGTGTTTATAGGCCTATATTATTCTCTTGGTATATTCGAACAACTGTATTATTGGGCAGCAGACTAATGATACATACCGTTCCTTCTTGTAATTTATTTACCATGGATTGAGATTTAGTTTAGTTGTTGAATGTTAGGATTAGATTTTATTTTTAGCTTGATCACTTAACCGTGGACAGCGTAAATGCACTTTGTCGGGTCTGTTAAATTGGAAAGCCCTACGGAGTCGTACCAGTTGGCCATTGCCACGTGTCTTATCCCACATATTTTGGGAGTGGGGCATGACAATAGTCTAGAATATGCTTTACATGTAGGTCCGCAGGCTAGAATGTCAATACCAAACCTAAACACGTGCTCGGTGGCTAAACGCCTCAAAAGTATAAGTATAAGATCAGGTGGGTGATAAAGAAGAAATCCACTCAAGTCCTCGGGTGCTCCTCGTGTTTACCATCTAGAGGCGGGATGTACGAAAGATCCTACGGTGTTGCTCCAAAATCTGGTCATATAAAACTAGTGGGATCAGACCCCAAAACAGCAAAGTACCACAATGAAGACAACTTAGGAACTAAAAGCAGCATACAAACATTCAATAGCATAAGAAAGTATAAATAACAGCAATATGTAAATAAGCAGTTATGAAATTACTAATGAATACAATTCAGGATTAGTAGTTGGGTGATCCAAGACAAGACAAGACAAGACTAGAAAATATGTAAAAGTGTAAAAGTGTAATACACCATTGTCAATATAGACTAATAAAATACAAAAAATCCACAATAATGTAAAAGTGTAAGTTTTTCATCATTGCCAAGATGTACTTGCCTAGAACCACCACTAACTACTAGCACTACTACCAAGGGAAAGGGGCGGGGGCCGGTCCTGGGCTGCTCTCGGCTAGGAAGGAGGGGAGAGGAAAGGAGAAAAAAATAAAAAGAGGAAAAAGTGAAAGAATAAGGAAGAGAAAGAAAGACGGGTTATATATCAAGGGTGGTTACACTAAGCACAAATCTAGAAATTATATGAGAGCAGCTAGATAGATCCAAAAAAATATACGAAAAATAATATACAATAATAGAACACATATACAAGATATGAATATGAAAAAAATACGTAATAGTGAGACGAGTCTCATAGTAAGAGCAGTAGAATTATTGCCAGAGAGAATCAAATCGTCGATATACACAAGAATATTCATCTGAATATCACCCTTATGAAGAGTAAAAAGCGAGTAGTCAGAGTACGATTGGCAAAATTCGTACTCCCGCAAAGAAGACGCCAACTTCACAAATCGACATACCTGATCAGGGCGTGTGGTTCAGAAACCAGGTGGTAGTTTCATATACACTTCTTCGAAAAGATCTCCATGCAGGAAAGCATTGTGAACATCCATCTGATGTAGTTTCCAATTCTTTGCAGTAGCTACAGCTAGAAAAGCACGAACAATAATCATTTTAGCAACCGGAGTAAAAGTATCAGTGTAATCAATTTCTTAAACCTGATGATTGCCGAAAACTACCAAACGGGCTTTAAGACGCTCAACACTCCCATCAGAATTATACTTTATCTTATACACCCACCGGCTCCCCAGAGTAAGTTTTCCAGCCGGAAGCGTCTCCATTGTCCAGGTATCATTATCCTCCAAAGCCTGTATCTCCTTCTGTATAGCTTCACGCCACCTTGCATCTTTAACCGGCTCTTTAAAGGAGGCCGGTATTGTACCCGCAGTTACAGCTGCAAGAAAATTCATGTGTCCCAGAGAAAATCGATCACAATTCAAAAAATGTGCTATAGGATAAGGAGTACCTGCGGAGTGATTGGACGTGGTAGAATATTGGAAGGAAGGACTGGGACTCAACTTTTGTATTGTATTTGTAACAAAATCGTGGAGCTTCACGGACAAAATTTTGGCACGCATTCCACGCCCCAGTACACCCTCACCATCTGGCGCCCCCACCGCCGCCTCATCCTCCGTCGGCTTATCCTCCACAGCTGCCTCAGCCGTGCCACCCTCACCATCAGCCATCCCCACCGCGTCGTTCCCATCCGGGGATACGACCGTCCCATCCGTATGAGGTAAATCACATCCGTAGTAATGTCGATTACAGGGTCAAAACCCAAATCATCATCACCCACGACAGGAGGCGCAAGCTCAGCTGAAGCTGTACCACCACGATCATCCTCAACAGAATAGGAAAACTCAGTCTCATAAAATTTAACATCTCGAGAGAGAAAAAAATTACCAGTAGCAAGATCATACAATTTCCAACCCTTTTTGCCATGAGGATATCCCACAAAAATACACTTTCGACTGCGACTGATAAATGTGTCCATTTTAACTTTTTGGTTGTGGGCAAAACATAGACAACCAAAAATACGTAATTCATCGTAAGAAGGAGAAGCACCAAATACAATTTTATAAGGGATTTTAAAACCAAGAAGACTTGAAGGGGTTCGATTGATCAAATAACCGGCCGCCAAAATACATTCTCCCAAAAAATAAATTGGCAAATTTTTCTGAAAACATAAAGCACGTACCACATTCAAAATATGTCTATATTTTCGTTCGACCCTCCCATTCTACTAAGGTGTACCCTCACAAGATGTCTGAAATAAAATATCATTATGTACAAAGTAGTCATGCAGGCAATTAAACTCAGTACCATTATCACTTCGTACAATTCGAACTTTGGAATTAAATTGCCGCTCAATCATAGAAAAAATGACGAGAATATCTTGTATACTTCAGTCTTATCAATCAACAAAAACACCCAAATAGTACGAGAAAAATTATCCACAATCGTCAAAAAATATCGAACTCCACACGAAGAAGGCATAGGATACGGACCCCAAAGATCACAATGTATCAAATCAAAATTTGCAACAGCCTGAGAGTCACTGACAAAAAATTTATCTCGAGTTTGCTTTGCCTGATGGCAAATTTCACATGCCTTATTCACTGAACTACTAGAGCTACTAACAACAATAAGAGACTTTACTACTTTATCAGAAGGATGCCCAAGTCGCTGATGCCAAATGTTCAGAGAAGTCGTCCCAGTCACTGCCAAGGCCTGAGTCTTCGGTACAATACGAAAGTAGTATAGGCCATCCCGCCGTTCACCAACACCAATCAGGGTCCTCAAACTGGGGTCCTGTATCACACACAATTTTTTAGTGAATTGTACAACACAATTTGTATCATCAATAAGATGGGCCACATATATTAAATTATAATATAATTGAGGTACGAATAGAACATTCGTGAGAACAATATCCGGTACAAGAGCAACACGCCTGCAGTACGAGGCAACCGTAATCCGTCCGTCCGGGAGTCCAACCGGACATTCCTCCATTTTTGTCACCCCCGACAATAAATCAAAATTTCCAGTATCATGATTCGAAGCACATGTATCAATAATCCAAGGTGCAATAAACTTATCCACCATACGGTCCTCCGGAGATTTGACCAAAGAGTTACCAAGCAGAGAAATAAGTTGTTGCCATTGGTCCGGAGTTATTCTCAGAACGCCACCTGCACCATCACTTGCCATACGTGTCTATGCCGCAGCCGTCGTGCCACGTCCTGCTACCGCCGCCTGTATCAATAATCCACGTCCATCACCAGCCGCGTGTCCGCCACCACGTCCGCGACCAGCCCCTCATCCGCCGCCACGCTGCCTATTCCCCCACCAATCCGAAAAGTCATATTTCTTGAAGCAAGTGGCTTCTTCATGTCCGTTGTATTTGCAAAAATTGTAAAGCAACTCCAATTTATCCTGAGCATCCAAACGAGATGGCCCACAGTTAACAAAAGGAGTTTTAACCGCAAGAGCCATAATATCATCCCGTTTAGAGGAGACTTGTGTGGACGTGCGCAATCGTTCCTCCTGTAGCATGGATTGATAAGCACGCGTCAAAGTAGGGAACGGATCTTGTGCCAATAAAGTCTAGCAGACGTTGCCATAGAGTTCCTGATTGATCCTATAAAGAAACTGATGAAAGCGCTCATCATCAATCCGTTTCTGCAGCTTCTTCGGGATAGCACACGTACATTTGCCGCAACTGCACGCCGAAATAGGTTCATAAGTCCCCAACTCATTCCAAAGAGTCTACAATTGGCCGAAGTAGTCGACCACCGACATGGATTTCGTTTGGCGACACTGCCAACGAATGTTTAATCTGTTGAATTCTAGCGTCATTTTCCACGCTTAATCGGTCCTTGAGCGAATCCCACAGCGGTTTTGCCTCCTCAAATTAGGGTATCGTCTTCTTCACCGAAGCGTCAATAGTGTGCAAGAACCATTGCAGAAGCATCGATTGGGCATAGTACCAATCCTCAAATGTGTTATTCTCCGTAGGTTTATCGATAGACCCGTCAATAAACCCAAATTTCCGTCGAGTCCGTAGAGAAAGCCGAATAGATCTCAACCATTCCTCATAATTTTTTTCACGAAATATCACTTTTGTAATTGTATTACCCGGATTGTCATTAGAACCAAGATAATACGAGGAGGTGGGATCGATCCTTTTTGCCACCGTCACCGACGTAGAAAACTCTTCGTCGCCGCCGCCGCTCGTCATACCGCCGGTCAAAGGGAGACTCGTCGCCACCGTCATGAAGAAAAAATCGCCGCCGTTGTCGCCGCTATGGAAAAAAAAATCGTGTCCTAGCAAACATGTTCTAATACCATGTGATGAAGTAGTATGAGAGAATAATCTAGGTCTTTCATTCATCATGATATTACATATATATAAATCCATATATCAACTTGGATCTAAATCACATGGACCAATCACCATATATACAATTTAATCTCAATAAGAATGATGCCGAATGAAACTCATTCAAGTTCACAAGACTAAGATCTTTTGAGCCTTGAGATAGGCTGTCATGTTGATGCAATCTTCACACTGTCGTTCTCTGATTCATGTGTTCCCTTCGTATTCTCGGTCTGCAAAGTTCACAAAGCACAAACATCAAAACTTCCTCCGTAAAACAAGGCTTGATTGTGGCATATCTAGCTTCAACATACCTTTCTCGTTTGGCACGAGAATATGGTGTGATCTAAATCAGAGTTAGTCCATTAGATACGATATTAGACATTAGATATGATATTAGACCGGACGCATATATCTTAATTTTTTTCCCATATAATATCTGAACTAATTTTAATTATCTACATTTTATGATTCAATTTCTATCCTATATGAAACTAAATTATCAACTGCATTGTCACCATCTTTGATGACTTAACCGGAAACGAGATACAATCCAACAGACAACCTCTAGTCTGGTTCTGCAAATACATTCCCAAACTTCAGCAAATCAGTACAAAATGTGTTGCTCATGTTAGAATCAACATTTTAGAAACCGGTTTCAGAAGTTGCAAAAAAACAAAAAAAAGTAGTAGTCTTGGCTATACAATACAGTCTCAAAAGGATTTTGATGTCTTCAAAAGCTTATTTCTACTTATATAATACGACTTAAAAATTGTTAAAAATTGAGTCGTCCAAGTCGTTTGTAAATCTTTCACTATTTAACTAAAAAAAATTTAAAAAATTAGTCAATTCACGTGTGTTGCACGTAAAATATTTTTTTTTGATATTGTTGAAAATACTTTAAGTATATTTGAATTAAATTTCATATATATGTGCATATTTTAATTAAGCTTTGTTACATATTTGTTTATATTTTAATTATAATTTATTATGAATATATGTGAATAAGAGAGAAATTTTCGGTTATGCGAAAGAAAATGGGTTAGCTTTAGAGTTACTATTTTCTTACTTTTTTTTAGTTAAATAATGGAAAATTTACAAACGGCTTGAACGGCTCAATTTTGAGTCGTTTCCAAGCCGCATTATATTAGTAGAGATAATAACTCTGAAATTAACTCTCTTCTTTCTTCTTTCTTCTGCATAACCAAAAACCTCATTTTTATTTATATATATCTATAACAAATTATAATAAAAATATAAATAAATCTATAACAAATTCTAATTAAAATATAAAAATCTTAATTTAAATATATCTAAATTATTTTCAACAATGTCAAAAAGGAAAAATGTTATTTTACATGCACATGAATCTAAAAAATATTTTAGAATTACCTTTAAATGAATGGCATGTAAGCTGTATGTATATAATCACTAATTTTTTTTTTAAATAAAAAATCTTTTCAACTAGTGTAGTTCTCTCCTCACATATAAAAAAAAACCTAAAATTCTTTTAACTACCTATATAAATCCTAAAATATATTCAATATTTAAATTATATTTAAACTAATTAAATGATATTATCTAACTAAACACATATCCAAAATTTTAAAAATATATTTATAATAAATCATAATTAAAATATATTCAAATTATATTTAAAATATTCTAACATAATTTAAATTTTTATCTAATTTTTCAATAATATCATAGATTTCTTCTTCTTCTTTTTTTACGTGCAACACACGTGGAAGTAACTAGTGTAAAAATAAGAATCAAGGAGCATTCCTTCTTTGTTTATTTGACTCTGTTGTCCTTGCCAAATAAATATTTGGTGTGTGTGTGTGTGTTTGTTGGGGTGGGTGGGTGGGGGTCAAGGTGTGTAAAAGGGCGGACGGTCCGGAATTTAGCATGGTCAAATCCGGTCCGGGCATGTCCGGACCCGGTTAACGGACCGACCCACTCCCTCCATGGATCCGGACTGGGTCGGAGGATCCGACCCACAATCCCGGTCCGACCTGATCTCGTCTTTGTTAGAGCTGGGTCTAATTCGGTCGATCCGGCTCGGACCGGTCCGATTCTGATCCGGTTCATATATATATATATATATAGTAGTGCTCTAGAACCACCTGAATGGTTTCATTATATAAAACTACCATATCTTACATATGTTGGATTGAGATTTAGTTGTTAAGATAAAAAAAATGGTGGTACCTACACATTTTTATCTCAACCACTCAATTTCAATCAAACCCATGATACACCGGCTGATTTTATAATATGAAATCAAACCCATGATACACCGGCTGGTTTTATAATATGAAACCATCAGGATGATTTTAGAGCATTATATATATATATATATATATATATATATATATATATATACTTAAAGTTAAATAAAAAAGAAGATTTATACATTTTTTATAAGTTATTCAAAAAAAAATTTAAAATAAATTTCAACTTATAATTGTTCAGATTTTAATTTATACTTAAAGTTATATAAATATTGATATAAAGAAATCAAATAAAATTTTCTTACTTAATGTTTATATAAATTTTACATCAATTAAAAAAAAAATCTAACAAATAATAACTTATAAATTTCAAATTATAAAAAAATAACCTAGTAACAAAAAAACTATAAATTTTAACTAGAATTTATTAACTTTTATATATATATATATATATATATATATATATATATATATATATAATCGGGCCGGTCTGGTCCGACCGTGAACCGGTCCGGACACAGACCAGTTCGACTCGGTCCACCACGGACCGGATCACGAGTCCGAGCTGGGTCGGATGCCAATTCGACCGGACCGGTCCGATCCGACCTACTTTTGGTAACGGGTTGGATCCGGACCGACCCGAATCCGATCAAATTCGGTCAAAGTAGACCTCGGACGGACGGACCCTTAAACATCTTGAGGTCGGAGAGATCCTTTTGTATTAATTTTTTTGTCTTTTAAATGCATGTAATCCAAATTTTTTTTTTTTTGCTGAGTTTTAAAAATCAAAACTCAAAAGTTACTTTAAGGTATTTTGAAAAAAAATTGTAGTTCACAACAACGGTACTTTCTAACGAGCAAAGAACCCAAATTGACAAAAGACATTATCGCGCATACCCAAATAGACAAAAAAAAATTTCACAATAAGCTAAAATTTTATATATATATTCTATCAAGGACTTTACATATAGAAAAAAATAATTTATATATATTTTTAATCTAAAATAGGTCTTAGATAAAAAAAAATCTTTTGGAGATGCTCTATTAATAGCCAATACGAAAAAAAAAAAAAAAATCCCATCGGAAAGAGACTGATGCTCTATTTCTTTGATCAAGTCAATGTACCAACTACCTGTAAAATACTAGAACAAAACAATGTTTTAGAAACTAATTCAACAAACAATGTTTAAGAAACTGATTCGACCATTGAGCTCAATGAACTGAAAACACAATTGTGATATTAAAACATTTTTTATGCTAACATAGTAGTCTTAAAAAGTGGTGTCACATAAAATAAATATTTTAAAAAAATGCTCTCTAATGTAAAAGTTGTATTTTACGTTTTTTTTTTTCCCAACTAGACTATGATTTCGATAGAAAATCTATACTCTTTAAGGAGGTTTAAAAACGGTTCAAAATATGTCGTCTAAATTATATATATATCTTTACGTAATTAAATAAATTTTTTTAAAAATAAATTTTAATTAGTTGTTTAACTATTTAATATTATCTAACTATTAATAAATATTTTTAATTTATGTGGTTAAGGTGAGAAATATGCACTTTGACTGAATATATTCGATTCTATGAGTGTATTATTTATAATAAATTTAAATTTAAATTTAAATTTTTTAAGAATTATTTTTACGTACATAGATTTTTTTTTTTTAAAGTATTGGATGCAACTGCCACAATTAAAAAAAGGACTAATTAGAGTTTAGACCCTGAATTTTATACCAGCTTAGAGTTTAAGTCCTGACATATCTAATTAGAAAGTTTAGAACCTGAATTTTTATTTTTATTTTTATTTTTGTTTTATTTTTTTATTTTATTCTTCCTACTCTATATAAAAAAAAATTATTGTCAAACATGAGAGAGATAACATAATAAAAAAATAAATTAAATAATAAAAATTGAGGGCTTCAATTGGACAAGTTATGATTCAAACTCTAAACTGTCTTTACTCTAATTAGCCCTTAAGAAAACTGTATTGAAAATAACATTCGTTAAGGAGTATCTATTATAAAATATTTTTTTGCCACGCAAATAATACAACCCAGAAAAGACAAAGCACAGGCGCAACGCACAAGACATCACAAATGAAATTTCCTTCCTGCAGATTCCCGTCGGCATGCTTGGCCACTGTCGATTGTCAAAATTTATTTCTTCACCCACACTCTTTCCTTCTTTAAATAGTTTACTATGCTAACCGCCGGCACAGCCCACAGACTCACCAGCCGACTCTCCCTACAGACGTCGCTACACCCACCCGCCCGCATTTTCCGGAGCAACTCCGTAAAATTCGGACCCCCCGAATTAAAGACCGGTGGTCGAATAGTTCGCGTATTGAACGAGAAGAGGAGGGGGAGGGGGAAGAAGAAGAAGAAGGAGATGGGGATGGTGATGTTGCTGAGCCAGCAGCTGCAGCACTGTCTCCTAGGCGGGATCGCCGCGTCTTTTCTAGGGTTAGGGTTCCTCTTGCTCCTCCTCTCCAGATCCCATTACAAGGAGGAGGAGGAGGAGGAACGGAATGGGAATAGAATTCGGGGCAGCCACGAAAAATTCAGGTCAGATTCGGATCCGGCGGACGTGATCATCGTCGGGGCCGGCGTCGCCGGCTCAGCGCTGGCCTACACTCTCGGAAAGGTCCGGTCTTTCCCTTTCTTTCCATATTGTTTTATAGTTGAGTTAATTGCCGAAATGGTACATGAAGGTAGTGTTTGACATTTTGGCGATCAATTTTTTTTTTTGGCGAAATGTTGCATTAGCTTTGTATTTTGGCTTAATTAGTGCATTGAGTAAATTTTGTTGGTATTTTTTGGATAAAAATCGATAAAAATTGATATGTGATGGTCATGTGCTCTATTTTTAATAGTTATTTTGTTTTTTGGTTTTGGACTACTATTTTTAACGATTTTCATCCAAACAATTTTCTTCGAACACTAATATTGTTCTGAAAATAGTAGTCCAAAACCAAAAATTTGACAAAATAACCATTAAAAATAGGGCACGTGACCATCACATGTCCATTTTTATCGATTTCATCCAAAAACATCAACGAAATTTACTTCAGGCACTAATTGAGTCAAAATGCAAAGCTCATGTACCATTTCGACTAAAAACAAAGTTCGATCACCAAAATGGCAAACAGTACATTCTTCATGTACCATTTCGACAATTAATTCTTTATAGTTTGAAGCAAAGATGTGGTAATATAATATGTAGTGGATTTTGCTGGTGGAGAGTTTTTGGATTATAACGTTGGCCGGCTCTAGGGGCAGTTTGGTTCTCGATCAAGTGGAGCGAAATAGAAAAATCTATATTTTGCATACACACATTTCGACAAAGTGGGATCGAAGTGGAAAATCTTTTGTTTGGATGCTTCGAAGAAGTGGAGGTTAGAAGTGAAAAATTCTAAAGTTTGGTATTTGGTTGGTTGTTGAAGTGAGTGAAAAAGTGTAACTTTTGTTGATATGACATAAATAGTAAATTTTCTTTCTGTTAAAGTAGAGAGGAAGTCGTTCTCCAACCAAATATGCAAAGTGGAAATGAAGATTTTCACTTCCGTCCTACACTTTGGAGGAAAAACCTCCGATTCCAAAACTCTGATTTCGTGGCATACAAGATTTACTGTTCATGTCAAATCACAGTAAATCTTGTCTGCAAATCCTCCAACCAAATACGTGAAGGGGTTCAAAATATGAATTTTGACAATTTTTGTGTTCCAAATCCACGAACCAAACAGGCCCCAAGCGGCGAAGCCAGAATTTTTAATAGGGACACGACGCTTACTACTAAAATTATAATAATACATTATAATCTAAAAATATTATATATTAATACTAAATGTCATAAACTATTACTGAATCATTACGAAGAGGAACATTATAAAATACCAACTCAATTAATGTATTAATACGAATAGAAACATTATAAAATACCAACCCAATTAATTGATTAATAATAGTTTCCAGTATCGGCCGATACCGATCCGATACGGCCGATACCAATACTAACACGGTTTGGCATATCCCGATCAGATATCGACCGATACCAGATATTCGATACTGACTGTTACCGACTTTGGAGGTCTCTTCTATGGTCTATTCGGCAAAAAAAATTGAATGAAAAAGAATGATTAACAACGGTGTAAAAACATAGTAATGTTGTAAAAGAAAAAAACTTATCTATCACATGTAAACGAATTGGCAATGATGACTACTATTTCATTCAATTTCAAAAGTATTAAGAAACACTGAAAATACTTAAATTATACATAAATATATAAAATATATAAAATATATTTTCTAAAATGTAAATAATTTGTTAATAGTTATTTGCTTTTTGATACCAACAAAATATGATGCTCTGATGTGAAATCGTCGATATTGTCGATACCGTCAATCCCGATACTCATAGGAATAGTCTGATACTATTACTACTTACCTTGGGATTAATATAGGTTAAGTGATCTATTAATTGTATTGACTCCGAGTAGAGAATGTGATGTCATTATAGTCAATTATACTAAGAGTTTCAATGGGCCTATTTGCGTTTGAATATAACTTTGTTACACATCTCAAAATTACAGGCATCAGCTTAGATTCAAGATGAACCAGATGAGTATGTTTGTGTTACATACACATCTCGAGTACCAGCTAGATCAAAATTGAATTGACTCAGATGAGTTCTAGATAATAATACATATTTCAATTGTTTTCTTTCGCAGACATTCTCATGTGGCTAGAGAAGAAGAAAAAATAAATGATGATGACAGATCCTTTTCGGATTTAAGTCCAGTATGTATTTAAGTGATGGACAAGTAATAGGAATATGTCTCGTACAAGCACGATACCTAACTGAGTTGTTCCAAATAAAAAGCTGCAATTACTTGATATAAGATAACCGGACAATCTTGACCAATGTGACATTAGATTTTTGCTAGGTACAAAAGTTGGAAGGTGGAGAACAAGAGAAACTTAAAGCAAAAGTTGTATATATTCCCGAGAAATACAACTGCTACTGTTGGTTTTTCCTAACCAGCATGTCCAACTTTGCAAGAACCGAACCATGGTATCACTGCTTTCTAGTTCTTAAATAATCAACATGTTTGTTTATGGCATCATCTAATTCTTTGAAGTTAAAAAATGCCTGCAAGCTACCTTCTTCTTTTTTTGTTGACAAATGAAATTGCCTGCAAGCTACCTAATTGCCCTTTTTCATTCTGTGTTCAGTTAGGTATGGGGACAATCTATACATATAAATAAATAAATAAAATTCAAAATCTGACAATCTGTATAAAATAAATCAAAATCCGAGGGGGGGCAGATGCACCCCCTCGGGACCATATAGCTACGCCACTGGCTGGCTCATGTTAGACATCCTAAGAACTATAGATACTGAATTGGTTGTGTATCTTGTGTACGTGGCGGGTACATATCGGACATGGAAAAATCGGTACCGTGCAACATGGAAACGACTGTCATCTAACCAACTGTGATGGTTGAATTGGTGATTACTCAAGCCGAGTGTTATTATTAGATTGGCAAATTGATAACCTCAACTTCGTGTTGTTTTGTCAAACTTTTTTTATAGCACCAAGAGTTTATATCCATTAGAGAAGAATTCGAATCAAACCATAAGTTCATACTCTGTTATTGGACACCAATATGCAAATTTGGGGCCTCATGCAAAGTGTAAATGTATGAAAGACAGTAAAATTTATCAATAGATTTTCTTTTATTGTTTAATCCTATATCAATTATTCATGGAGTCATGTGCTTTGAGAATGATATATGACTGTAAGCAACGGAAACAAAAGTGGTTCTCGGTGGGAAGAGTAAATTACGTATTGAACTCTTAATCTTGAAGAAAAGGAATATTGAGGAATCAATTTAAGTTAGCGAACAACATTTCCTCCGCTAAACATCTTCTTTGGTGCACATGTTTCTCTTTATGTGGATGCATGATGGGTCTTCCATTATATTGGGGATTTTTATATTGGTGTAGGGTATACAAAAGCTCCGTAAGCTCATTTTGCTCTCGTTCAGACTGGTCCTTTGATTGCATTATAACAACTGGTTTTGAAGATTTGATCCATATCATTTTTTTTTTCAGGATGGACGCCGAGTACATGTTATTGAGAGAGATTTGAGGGAACCTGACAGAATCGTTGGAGAACTTTTACAACCTGGAGGCTATTTGAAACTAATTGAATTAGGTCTGGATGGTAAGGATTATATCTATTGCTAATTGCATCTTATTAGATATTTAAGCGAAAACATTCTTCATCCCTATGATAATCTCAAATTTTCATTTCAAGACCTTTGTTTTCTGTCTTTGCACTAAATATCTGCTTACATAAGCAACTTTGTTCGACAGATTGTATGGAAGAAATTGATGCTCAGCGAATCATTGGATATGCTCTCTTTAAAGATGGAAAGAACACCAAACTCCCTTATCCCTTGGAACAATATCATTCATATGTTGCTGGACGTAGTTTTCATAATGGGCGTTTCATACAGAGGATGCGAGAAAAAGCAGCCACTATTCCTAAGTAATTAAATTTCTATAACATGTTTTTTTTTTTCTGCATTTCCTGTTTTCGTTTAGTCTCAATGCAAGAAGGGACAACTTGTTTCTTGTTAATACTAATACCTGATACATAATAATGCTTTTGAAGATTTTTATATCCATGTGTTAATTTTTGTAGAAGATTTTTCATGATTATGCATGCTTAAAGTACTATCTTCTTCTATATTTTTGCTCATTTGTGTCACAAAATAACTTAAGTCTAGTCCAGAAACTAAATGGAATACTTACAACTCCTATATAGTTGGAGCAAATAATACTCAGGATTTTCATAATCATCTAGAACTACATATAATTTTTTGCTTAGATTTTCTAGAACTATTGTGGATATTTTGTTTTGACATAGCGAATGAGTTATTTATATAATTTTCTTTATCTTCAGTGTTAAGTTGGAGCAGGGAACTGTTACCACATTGCTTGAAGAAAATGGGGTAGTCAAGGGAGTATCATACAAGAACAAGGCCGGTGAAGAACTAAAAGCGTATGCACCTCTTACTGTTGTATGTGATGGTTGCTTTTCAAATCTGCGACGTACTCTCTGCTCTCCAAAAGTAATCCTTCATACATCATCCATTGAAAATCAATTTTCAATATATCTGATCTACCAAATACTTGGATATGCTTGCTCATCATAGCCATCAAACTGCTGAGTTGTGTACGCTTCCATATTGCTGGAAAAGGCCATTGGTATTGTATCGAATGCAAATCTGTGTTGGGAATTGCTTTGTTTCTTCTATGCTGCTCGTAAGTTTAATTTCAGGAAATAATTCTTCCTTCAGGTCGATGTGCCTTCCTGTTTTGTTGGTTTGGTCCTGGAGAACGGCCAGCTACCATGTCCAAACCATGGTCATGTCATCTTAGCAGACCCTTCACCTATTCTGTTGTATCCTATAAGTAGCACCGAGATACGTTGTTTGGTTGATATTCCTGGGCAGAAGGTACCTCCCATATCGAATGGAGATATGGCCAATTACCTGAAGACTGTAGTGGCACCTCAGGTATATTTCCTTCTCGAAGAATAGTTGAATGATCAATTTTTCCCTACTTGCTTATCTACAATTCTTTAGGTACTGTTAAATTTGGCCTTATTTAGTGTTTGTCGACAAATAAGACTGCTACGAACAACGATGGCATCAGGACTCCATTGACCTGGTATGTACATGTAGCAATAAAATCTTATTATGGAATGCAACTTCTACAATTTCAGATTCCAAGTGAACTGCATGATACGTTTATATCAGCCATTGACAGAGGAAGCATAAGAACTATGCCAAATAGAAGCATGCCTGCTTCTCCTTGTCCCACTCCTGGAGCCCTTTTGATGGGGGATGCATTCAATATGCGTCACCCTCTTACAGGTGGAGGAATGACAGTGGCATTGTCAGATATTGTTGTTCTCCGCAATCTTCTTAGGCCCCTACATGATCTGCATGATGCTTCTTCTTTGTGCGAATATTTAGAATCCTTCTACACTCTGCGTAAGGTTAGTCATGTTTGCGTCTCATGTCATATTTATGACACTCATGGAAATGCCAAATGTAAATTTACTTCTATTTGTTATCAATATTTAGCACTATGATTTCATCACTTTATGTATATATTTCTGGATTCAAGAGGTAATCCTTTTTCATGTTTTGTATTGAACCATTAATTCCTTCGTGCTTTGCAGCCCGTTGATTCTACAATCAATACCTTGGCAGGTGCATTGTATCAGGTCTTCAGTGCATCGCCTGATCCGGCCAGGAAGGAGATGCGTCAAGCCTGTTTTGACTATCTGAGCCTTGGAGGTTTGTTTTCAAATGGGCCAATATCTTTACTCTCAGGTCTTAATCCTCGCCCTTTGCATTTGGTTGCTCACTTCTTTGCTGTAGCTATATATGGAGTTTGGCGCCTGCTATTACCATTTCCTTCACCTAAACGACTGTGGATTGGAGTTAGATTGATTTCGGTACGTAACTACACTCAACTTTAACTTGGTTTGTATTGAATTTTTATAATAAACTATGAGTCTTTGAACCTCTAGAGGAAGTATTTTAGATTAAATGGGAACAGCTAGGTGCATTTTTATTTAGGCTAATATTGCTATTAAATTTTGATGTCATCAGGATAGGGTGCATGATTCAGTCTAGACGGGTAGAGCAGTTACGATAGATGCAGATAATCATACATTATATCTTGCGAAGGGAGGCTATTGTGTAAAAACTTCATGCTCATTGGGAAATCAACAATTTGAATATAATAAAAATAAGGATAAGATACAAAGCCAAATGGATTCACAATGCTCTGTAGCCTACACTTGACAACCAACCTTAAGCATTTCCAAGTATTAGTTTATAAATATTGTATGCTCATTCTAGAAGTTTGTAGTATTAAAAATTGTGTACTACATAAAAGAAAAATCAACAGATCCTTTGTCCTAAATTTTTTGCGGTCTGCTACATGAATAATTTGCTTCCATTAAACAATGTTAAGGGCCATCTCCTCTTTATACTGTTAATATTTAGTATGTCGGATTTTAGAATATTAAGTTAGGGAGGTTGTGTCACGTCCAGTCCCAAAATACCGAGGGACTGGCCATGTGGCAATGGCCAGCAGCACAACTCCAACGGGCAAACCCAATTTAATGGACCCGTTAGAGTGCACTTAAGCTGTAATAAATATAAATGCAAGTCTACACCATCTATCACAATATAATTCTAATCTCATCCACAGAAAGAAACATAATTCAATATGATAGACCAGTCAAGATAATAGATAAAAGAAATAGTCCATCATCAAGTCAACATAAGTAGTGTCTCGGGGAACAGTCCGACAAAATAAGATAAGAGAATAACATCAATACATATGTCCATGAGTCAAGATATGTAATAACAATAAGCATAAATAACTGAGTATGTAGCTGAATACTCAGGAGAAATCCTCTGGCACAATCTCGTTCTCTGGTGCCAGTACTGCTCCAGCGTCAGCTCATGTCCCGTATACCTCGGGGTAATCCACCTCTGCTGTACCTGGAGACATAATCCGGATCCAGGTCCTCAGAGGACCTAGCAAGGTACAATAAACACTAAATCCAAATGAAACGCAGTAAATAAAAACAGATCATCAGGACAAACTATGTAACCAGCTATGTGAAATGCAAAATGAGAGTATCACTAGTACTCAGGCTGAGACCACTACAAGCTCTGTGTCGGGGAGCCCGTAGCAGCCAGTAATATCACGAAGGGCCAGTACATGTGCCAAAGCTCTGGTACAGAGACTAAGGCACTCTCCAGTAACATAAGTATATATATATAATCAGCCTGTAGCCTGTGTCTTTCCCCACCCAATGTAACCTCACGTCTCATGTCCACGACGTCTCCTTTCCATAACACACAAGATCATGACCTCTAACTAGTACAACGAGTCATAATGATATCTATGTATATGCAAGTCTCATATCACGAATCCTGCAAGCCTATACAGAATCATCATGAATTACTCAAGAAAGATTTTGTCACATGAAATAATGTCAAGTGTCCTATGGTATGACGTACTTGGTAAAATAAGCACGTAAAAATATAGGACCGTGGAATCAACTCTCTAAGTGACGTTACATGACTCCGCGTACGGTGTCGACACCCGAATCTTGTTCGGACGCTAAGCAACGTCTCACGGTCCTAGGTTGAACAGGTACATCACAGAAATATATATGTAAAAAGAATACAAGCCATTAATATCACAGGATATACTGCAAGTTGGCAAGGCACACTTGTCTGGGTTCTGAACTCTGTCATTTGCTCATGGAAAAGTGAAATCTTCAGGTACGCCTTCGGATGTTGAAACAAACATCAACATTGCTCTCAGAATACTTGAAATAGCTAGGATTGACTACCCATAAGTCCAATTTGGACATATGGGCATAATTGATAGTTTCGAGTCAAAGCAGGGTCCACATGTGACTCACTTCGCACCGAAAAACGTGCCAAAGACAAAGTTTTCTAAATTCGTCAAACTTAGTGTCTACGAGTCCAGAACGACGATATGAACCCAACGGAACGTCCAGAACTGGATTTTGATGAGCCGATCACGAAATCGTTCGTCATGTGGAACCGTGGGGCCCACGAAACGATATTTCGTCAACGTTCTCAGAATCGAACCAAACTTGGGTCACAGGACCAGCGTAACACTGCGAATCCGATGGCGCAAGTTTCGTTGCGAAACAAGCGCACACAAAATTATGACGAGTGTCAGAACAGGTCGATACGGTATTTTCAACGGATACTCGTTGATTTCGGTGTGCACGTACATCCAAATCAAGTTCCACGAAATCTTACACGTCCGCGTTGACGATACGCGCCTTTCGGTGCAATTCGCACACGACGAAGTCACCTCGTTTGGCGGGACGAACCCCGTTTCGGAAAAATTCGGGTTTAGAAAACCAAGTTTTCGGTCAAATTCAACAGCGAATAAATCACAACATACAACAAATTAAAATAAACTAATTGAAGAGATTAAAACTTGTTTATGTTGTTTAAATTACTATTCAATTAGAATTTAAAAATATTAACTAGGTTGAAAGAAAATTAGACATGAACATGGGTGGTTGGAACAGTTTATGAACTATAAACTGGGTCATTTTTTTCCGTTTTGCGTCGCGAATTGCGATCGACACAAGACACGATACACTAAACTAATTATACAGGGTTCAAGGGGGTCATGTGGTCTTCGCAAATGATTCGACGGATCGCTGTTTGGATTACTGTGCTGGGAGATACATGAGTGAGAAGAATGGTACCTCGTTGTGTGCTGCTGCTCGGGATTTTGGCGGTTGCTCGGCGGCTGTTCGTGGCGGTGGCGCGCGGCGGTCCGGCGGTCGGCGATGGTCGGGGTGGTAGAGGAGATGCTGGTGGTTGCTCTGATGGTGGTAGTATATATATAGGGAGTGAGGGAGGGAGGTTACGGGAAGAGGAAAGGAGGGGGTCGGCGGTTGACGGGGAGGGGAATCGGAGGGGCTGCGGTTACAGAATGTGTAAGGGGTTACTGTAGCAGCGGGTATGGGTGAGCGGGTCTGGGTCTCGGGTCGGATTATCGGGTTCGGTTGGTTTAGTTTGGTTTGGTTTGGGTTGGTTGCTTTGGGTTGGTTTGGGTTAAAATAAATAACCAAATATATGTATATGCCTATATAGCCATCTAAAAATAGTTTTGGACCTCAATAAATTTCAGAAAAATTCCACATTACTCTAATAATAGTTGTACACCTAAAAATATCTTTTCTGCACTATATTAATAATTAATTAAATACACATAATTATAAATCCATGAATATTATATATATTAAATGGCTAAAAATTACAGAAAATTCTCCCTTAAATTCAGTAATTACAAATAATAAAATTAAAATTTAATTTCTAAAAATCAGGGTGTTTACATTCTACCCAACTTAAAAGAATTGCGTCCTCGCAATTAAGAAAACGAAACGTAACCGGTCAAAAAAGGTTTGCTCCAGAAGAGATGACACGGTTGCAAGACATGTTTGTTGAAACACGACACAAAGGATAAGGGACCATGAACAAGAAAAAAAAATTGAGAGGAAGGGTGGGGGTTTTGTTCAAGCAGAATACGTAGGGAAGCAATGAAAACTTTTTCCTAGGCAATGAGAGATAAGTAACTCAAGAGTAAAGGAGATTGGTTAGAACGAAGATCAACAACAACTTCTGAAAACTAGGGTACCACTTACATATTACTACTCTAGACCAACAAGTTCATGCTAACATAATACTAGGTATAGGCTAGGGAATGGAACTAACAGGCACATGCTAAGGTATTACTAGGAATAATCGCTAATATAGCTAGCTATGATAAAACTAAATTTTACCCATATTAGCTACTCCTCGAGTCCGTGCCTCCTCCACTGTCATCGCAAAAGCCTGTCCACGTCCCTGTGGTGGTGTCCTCTGATGTTGCTGGGCCTGCTGGAAGAGTGTTGTCTGTGGTGCCAAAGGTGGCCTCGGCTGATACCCACCTGGAGCTGGTGGTCTGAATCCTCCATCTTCTGCCTGTGATGCTCCTGGTACTGGATAAGCTGGTCTAGGTGGCTGCTGGGCTGGCCTCAGTGCTTGTAAAGCTCGTCGGTTTACCATCAGTGCTTCTCCTCGATGCTCCGTGCAATCTCTGGCTGAATGTTGGCTGGATCTGCAAACCAAGCACAATCTCAATCTGCGTCGGTATTCCTTGGCGAGATGGCCTACCTTGCTACAATAATGACAAGTAGGGAGTCCTGGTACTGGTGCTGGTAGGGCTGGTCGATGAATCATCAGTGATCCTCTCCGTTGTTCCATACAGTCCTGTGCCGAGTGTTGTCCCGATACGTAAATCAAGCATAGTCCCAACTTGCATCTGCACTCGCTCTCGTAATGACCTCGCTTGCCACAATATTGACATGTAGGCGGTGCCTGCGGAGCTGCTCTGGGTGGCTGGTGCATGTGAGGTCTCTTTGCAGCTTCTCCCTGTGGTGCTCTGGCTGGTGCTGATGTCACGGCCGTTTCTGGCTGGACTCTCTCCTGGTGATGCGCTCCATGCGTCGGGCTGCAGCAAGGACGTCCGTCAATAAAGTAGGTGCAATGGAGCCTGATTAATCTCTGTAGCTCAAAGCTAAGTCCGTCAAAGAACTTCTCCGCCTTCTCTTCTTCTGTCAGGAACAGTGTAGGGTCGAACGGTTGATTCAAGCATGATGCAAGTCAAGAAATTAATTTGAATCCGATATAGAGGTCAAGAACGTGTCAACATGTGGATGAGATCCTATAAATTATCCTATCCTAATTTGCAGGCTTGCTCGGTTCCTTAGTTGAAACCGAAGCAATATAGTCGTAGATCTGCATGGGCCACCACAAAAACTGTCATACCCCAGTCCCAAAATACCGAGGGACTAGACACGTGGCAATGGCCAGCAGCACACACCGATGGACAAACCCAATTTAATGGACCCATCATGGTGTACTTAAGCTGTAATACAACAATAAAGTCTAAATAACATGTCATAATCTAATCCCATCCATAGAAGATAAATATGATCAATAACAGCAAAATAAAATGTAACCATCATCAAGTCTCCATAAAGTAAATCGGGGAACAACCCGATAATAAGTCTGATACAATGGTTCAACAGACCAGAAATGAAAGAGTCTAATAATAACAAATACTGAGTATAGATGAAGCAAATACTTAAGAGAAATCCTCGGCGATCACCTCGTCCTCGGGGATCGGTTCAGCTCCAGTGTCTGCTCCTGCTCCTGCTCTATATACCTCGGAATAGAACTCATCTGCTAAACCTAGGGACATAATCCGGATCCAGGTCCTCAGGGACATAGCAAGGTACAAGAATAACTCAAGCCATAATAAATGCAGTGCAATAATGAATCAATAGGGTAAACTATATAACCAGCTAAGTGAAATGCAAAATGAGAGCATCACTAGAACTCAGGCTGAGACCACTACAAGCTCTGTGTCTGGGAGCCGGTAGCGGTAATATCACGTAATGGGTCAAGCTCGGGTTTAGAGTCTTAAGCACCGCATTAATAAGGATTTTATATATATAATCAGCCTGTAGCCTGTGTGTCTCTCCCCACCCAATGTAATCACACGTCTCATGTCCACGACGTCTCATGTCCATGTCACGCAAGATCATATCTAATGCAGCAAGTCATAATGATATCTAAGCATGTATAAAGTATATGTCACGAACCTTGTATCCTATACAGAATCACCATGAATATCTCAGGAAGATTCTGTCTCATGAACAGTGTCAAGTGTCCTATGGTATGACGTACTTGATAATGCAAGCACGAGAATGTATAGAGTTTCGATATCCGTCTCTAGGTGACGTTACACAACTCCGCGTACGGTGTTGACACCCGAATATTATTCGGACATTAAGTAATGTCACACGGTCCTAGGTTGAACATTTATATGATATAAATAAATCAAGAGAATAATAGAAAACAAGTGCTACAAGTATGGCAAGGTACACTTGCCTGGGATTCGGACTCTAATTGCTGCTCTGGTATCAGCGGGATCTGCAGGTACTCCTCCGGTTGCTGAAATAAACGTTACCATCAGGTTCAGAAGATATCAAATAGCTAGAATTGCATGTCCATAAGTCCAATTTGGACACGGGCAATAGTGACAGTTTCTGGTCAAAGCGCGGTCCACATGTGGTCCGTTTCGCACCAAAAAACGTGCCAGAGACAAAGTTCTCCAAATACTTCAAACTTAGTGTCTACAAGTCCAGAACGACGATACGAAGCCAACATAATGTTCAAAACTGAATTCCGATGAGCCGATCACAAAATCGCCCGTCAAGTGGAGCCGTGGGGCCCACGATACGGGATTTTGTCAACGTTCTCATAATCGAACCAAACTTGGGTCACAGGACCAGCGTATTGCTACGAGTCCGATGGCAAAAGTTTCGTTTCGAAATGACGAGCACACACGAAGTTACAACGAGTTTCAGAACATGATCGATACGGGGTGTTGTCGATGGATACGCGTTGATTCCGGTGTGCACGCACATCCAAATCAACTTTCGCGAAATCTCACACGTCCGTATTAACGGCGCGCACCTTTCGGTGAAGTTCGTGCACGACCAAGTCGTCCCGTTTAGCAGGGCGCACCCAGTTTCGGAAAAATCAGGATATTTAAATAACCAATATTTTGGTCATTTTCACCATCGAATAACATGCAATCTACAGCTCAATAAATTGAACTAAAATAGGGTTAAAAACTAGGTTATACAGTCTAAATAATTATTTAGGTAGAATTTAGAAATAATAAACAGGTTGTAACTAAAATGGTCGCGAACTGGGGAGTTCGGACCAGGTTTCTGAATTTTCAGAAAAGAGGATAAATTTTCTGATTTGGCGTCGCGATTTGCGACCGACACAGGACGCGATACGCCGAACCGATGGCACGGGTTTCGAGAGGGTCACGCAGGGAATGAGTTGCAACAGACTGCTCGAAAAACGGCGTGACGAGGTGAGAGAATTGCTCACCTGAACAATGCGTCGGAGATGACTGCTATGCGTATACGCGGGGAGGCGACGGAGATCGGCCGGCGGCGATGGATGCTGTGGAGGCTGCTGTCTTCGAGGTAGCCGGGGTTCTTCACCGGAGGAGTCGCCGGAGTGTCGGGCTCGCGGAGGAGGCGGTGGCAGCTCGTCGGCCTGCGGGGTGGCGCCGGGGGATGGCAGTGCTGGTAGTTAACGGGGACAGCGGGGCTCGTCGGAGGTCGCGGCGGAGGGAGAAGGTGGTCGGAGCTGGCTAGCGGAGGGGCTCGGGCGGAGGTGGCCGGAGCTGCGGTGATCGTGGTGGCAGGGGAGTTCGGGGGTTGTTGCTGTAGAGTTGGTGGTTGGCGGTGAAGGATGAAGGGTCGGTGGTTCTGGTGGTTTAAATAGGGAGGAGCGGGGAAGAGAACAGTCAGCCGTTGGCGGGGAGGTGAAGGGGAAGAGAAGGGCGGCCGCGGCAGCTTCAAAACGCCCGACGGGGGAGGCGATCGGGCGCGGCGGCGGAGAGGGGAAACGGCCGCGGGGAATTTGGGGGTTACTGTAGCTGCTACAGTAACGGGTCGGGTGGTGGGTCTATGGGTCGGGTTTGGGTTCAGAACCGACCCGACCCGCTAGGGTTTGGGTTGGGTTGGTTTATTTTGGTTGGTTCAACTGGGTTTATTTGGTTTGTTTTGGTTTAATTAAAACTATGGTTTTGGGTCTTTAAAAATTAGTTCTAGGGTCCAATAAATTCTAGAAAAATTGTTGTATGTCTAATTAATTATTTTACACCAAAAAATATTATTTTTATAATATTTTAATATTCAATAAAATCACAATAATTATTTAATACCAGAAAATATTTATTTTAATACTTAAAAATATTTATTTCAGAAGAACATTTATTTTAATTCCTGAAAAAATAACAGAAAATTCCAGAAAAAATCCGAAAATTCATTTTTAAATTCCTGAATAATATGGGGGTTTACAAAAACCATGTCACGTCCCTGTCCCAAAATACCGAGGGACTAGCCACGTGGCAATGGCCAGCAACACAACTCCAATGGGCAAACCCAATTTAATGGACCCGTTAAGCTGTAATAAATATAAATGCAAGTCTACACCATCTATCACAATATAATTTTAATCTCATCCACAGAAAGAAACATAATTCAATATGATAGACCAGTCAAGATAATAGATAAAAGAAATAGTCCATCATCATGTCGACATCAGTAGTGTCTCGGGGAACAACCCGACAAAATAAGATAAGAGAATAACATCAATACATATGTCCATGAGTCCAAATATAAAATAACAATAAGCATAAATAACTGAGTATGTAGCTGAATGCTCAGGAGAAATCTTCTGGCACAATCTTGTCCTCTGGTGCCGGTACTACTTCAGCGTCAGCTCCTGTCCCGTATATCTCGGGGTAATCCTTCCCTACTGTACCTGGAGACATAATCCGGATCCAGGTCCTCAGGGGACATAGCAAGGTACAATAAACACTCAAGCCAAATGAAATACAGTAAATAAAAACAGATCCTCAGGGCAAGCTATGTAACCAGCTATGTGAAATACAAGAAATACAAAATGAGAGCATCACTAGTACTCAGTCTGAGACCACTACAAGCTCTGTGTCGGGGAGCCCGTAGCAGCAAGTAATATCACGAAGGGCCAGTACATGTGCCAAAGTTCTGGTACAGAGACTAAGGTACTCTCCAGTAACATAAGTATATAAATATATAATCAGCCTGTAGCATGTGTCTCTTCCCAACCAATGTAACCTCACATCTCATGTCCACGACGTCTTATGTCCATAACACGCAAGATCATGACCTCTAGCTAGTGCAACGAGTCATAATGATATCTATGTTTATGCAAGTCTCATATCACGAATCCTGCAAGCCTATACAGAATCACCATGAATTACTCAAGAAAGATTTTGTCACATGAAATAATGTCAAGTGTCCTATGGTATGATGTACTTGGTAAAGCAAGCACATAAAAATATAGGATCGTGGAATCAACTCTCTAAGTGACGTTACACGACTCCGCGTACGACGTCGACACCCGAATCTTGTTCAGACGCTAAGCAACGTCTCACGGTCCTAGGTTGAACAGGTACATCACAGAAATATATATGTAGAAAGAATACAACCAATTAACATCACAGGATATACTACAAGTTGGCAAGGTACACTTGTCTGGGTTCTGAACTCCGTCATTTGCTCCTGTAAAAGTGAAATCTCTAGGTACGCCTCCGGATGCTGAAACAAACATCACCATTGCTCTCAGAATACTTGAAATAGCTAGGATTGACTATTCATAAGTCCAATTTGGACACATGTGCAGAATTGACAGTTTCAGGTCAAAGCGGGATCCACATTTGACCCATTTTGCACTGAAAAATGTGTCAGAGACAGTTCTCCAAATTCGTCAAACTTAGTGTCTACTAGTCCAGAACGACGATACAAACCCAACGGAACGTCCAGAACTGGATTCCGATGGGTCGATCACGAAATCGTCCGTCATGTGAAACCGTGGGGCCCACGAAACGATGTTTCGTCAACATTCTCAGAATCGAACCAAACTTGGGTCATAGGACCAGCGTAATGCTGCGAATCCGATGGCGCAAGTTTCGTTGCGAAACGACAAGCATGCACAAAATTATGACGAGTGTCAGAACAGGCCGATACGGTATTTTTCAACTATCATTGCATGTCATATAGCTAGAAGGTCTTATGTTCTAAGCAATGTTCTAAACGACAGTAGACGGTGCCACCTAGGCGCCGTCTAGACGTTTGATACATTTTGGGTATTTTTTACTATTTTACTACTGTTTTTGCATAATATGTATATTTTAAGGGTTTTTTTATGCATAGCTAAGTTGTAGAACAAAGATTTATGAAGTTTAAGTCATGTAAAAGTGACTCATAGGTCTATAATGCTTACAAAACTATTTTTCCAAAACTTCTAGTCAGGTATTGTTCCATCTAGGCGTTCGTCTACACCGCCGCCTAACTCATTCTACTACAAAATTTGACTTAGAGTACACCGCGTGCCACGTACTCACCTCCGCCTATGCCGTCAAACCTCCGCTGGCCATGTACTCCATCGCCAAGGCGCCAACGGCAAAAGCGGTGCGGAGAGCGACCGTCTACCGCCTAGGCGATGCCTAGGCGGCCGAGACGGGCACCATTTAGACCACGGGTTCTAAGAGAGTGATTGGAATATACCAAATCATACTAAGAAGTGGGCTTTGAATTCCATTCATAAATCTCTCAACTCAATGCTCTTCTGACTCATCAAGACCTGAAAATCAAAGAAAGTCGGTCATATAATCATGTACCAAGCGCTCTCTTGATGACACTTGTGGTATTGTCGTTCACATGACTCCTTGAAAGTTAGGGGAAGAAATTGAGACAATTTAAATGGTTGCATCTTGGGCCATGAATCTATTGGCTTCATCTTTATATGCGATCCGTGATGATTGTGACTTGTGCCACCAAGTCATTGCGACTCCTTGACATTGGGATTGGAACTTGTATTGTTGCAGAAGTTGAGGAATTTAGTGCTTAATTTGGTTAAAAACAGGTCTGAAAATAACTAATTGGAATTGGGTTTATGATATAATTTAAGCGGGTAATGGGCTTCGGTTTCAACTGAAGCCAAATGGGTACTTAAGTTAAATGGGGTTCCGGTTTTGAAGGGCTTCAAGTTAAATGGGTACGGGTTGCAGTTTGGAACGAAAACATCTTCAGGGAAATAAATTTGTTCAAATTTGGATTGAGAAGGGAATTGTGGCTTAGGGTTAGGTTTTTTTTTTCTTTTTTTCAATGGAAGGGAAGGGGTAGTGGCTGACCGGAGTAGGATGGTACCGGTAGCGGTGGAGGTCGGGATCGACAATATGATAATGGCGGGTTGGGGGTAAGATTTGGAAGGGGGACTGGAGTCACAGATGGAGGGTTTAGTGAAGGTGGTATGGCGACTTGGGCAATGGTGCTGGCGGTGACGACGAGATGCGACATTGGGGTTAAGGTTTGGAGGGGAGACTGGAGTCACAAATGGAGGGTTGTCGAAGGGTGGTGTGGTGACTTGAGGGCAATGGTGCTGGCGGTGACGACAAGACGCGATGTCGGCGATGTGAAGATCGACAGGGGTAGGAGCCAAAGCTCTGATACCACTTTATGTAGTCTAAAAAAAACTTACACCTTGCGGAAGCTGAATGGAAGAAAATATGTCAAAAATGGTGCACCGAAGCGTCGTTGATGGAGATAACTAGTGTTGCCGAAGCGACACCTTGGGGTGATCGAGTCCACGAACGGCGTTCCAGTCCACGGACAAATCCTGAAACGAGGGTCCTGGAATCCACCAAAGACCGACTATCTTTAAAGAAAAATAATAATATTTCATTGATGATCTCCAAATGACTCCATTATAGGCTATATGTAGCCTTACAAATTCAAATCTAGCCTTAACCAATGATAAGATAAAAATCTCAACAAAGATAAAGAGCTAATCATAACTAAGGCTAAGATAATCATTTTATCTTATTTAATCAAAATATCCTACGGACTAAACCTAAACAAACAGTTGTTGAACTGTTTGATCTTCGGGTGCTTCACGATTCTTGTACCAGCTTGGGAGCTATGTCCCTAACATATCCATATCTCATATTCCTAATACTAATAGACTACCATAGTTAGACATCTATATGTAATTGTTCATTTGGTTGTTACATGTTCTTTTATGCATAAAGCATGTAACTTGCTTCTAAAATTGAAAGAAATTAGGGGAAAAAGAAAAGAAGATAGAAAGTATAAAACTTCATTCCAAGTCTCTGGTGTTGAATAGATATATCTATTCTCCATCTGTGCTCTATTGGTCCTACTGTAGATCAAAAAAACATTTATTAGTCGATTGGAATCAAGTGTGTATTAAAAGATGTCCTATTGGAACAGCAATCTTGTGTAGTGGAGACCCCAGGATTTGCTTTGATGGGCTGATAAGTTTGATGAAATAAATACTAAAGACGGTACAATATTAAAGATGGTAGCCAATGAGCTCTTAGCCTAGTGGTTAAGAGGGAGGCATCCCCCCCCTCCCCACCCCCCCCCTCCCCCCCACACAACCGTCCCAAGGATGCTAGTTCGAGCAACAGGGGACGCACTGTAATTCCCTTTAGTAGGAATTAAGTGGGGCGGTGGTGAGCGCGGTGCGGTGCAGAGCGACCCGGGTGGTGCGCGGATGCGGTGCAGGTATGGTGCTGGTGCGGTGTTAGTGCGGTGCGCTGTTGCGGTGTTAGTGCGGTGCGTTGTTGCGGTTGCGGTGTGAGACTTTCGGGCCGGGATGTGGCATTCGGACTGGGATTGGTTGTATGCCTTCGAGCTGGAATTGGTTATAGGTCTTCGGGCGGGATTGGTTGTATGCCTTCGAGCTGGAATTGGTTATAGGCCTTCGGGCTGGAATTGGCTGTAGAGGCCTTCGAGGGGACCAGAATAAAATTTACCTTCTTCGAAAAATATATATATTGAAGATGGTACTATACAACCCTGATATGAAAAGAATTGCTGATTGCCCTAGCAGCGTGAGGTTTTGCAGCATTCAAGAAAACTGATTTAGGTGCATAGACACCGGAACATTAAGGTAGGGACTCAATAAGGATTCAAAATGCGTCATTTAAAAAAAAAAATATTTAGGATATGGAATTAACGGTTGTGTATACATGAAACTTTCGAGATTATTTGATGTTTGATTTGCCTTTGAAAGCTTTATTTTGTCTGTTCCTATTGAAAATGTTTTTAATTTACAAGTTCCTTCTACTTCTTTGTGATAAGCTCCACCCCCCCTTCCTTTTGCAGGGTGCCTCCGCTATCATTTTCCCCATAATGAAAGCAGAAGGGTTCCGACAGATGTTCTTCCCTTCAACTGTTCCTGCATATTACAGAGCTCCATCTGCTCTAAAATATCATTAATATTTCATAGGTGGAATTTGTTTGTAACATCACTTGTTGCTCGTTAAGAATAGATTCCGATTTTGAAGTGGCCCTGGAGCTGAAGAAAAGTGTATCTAGTATTGGCAAAGAGGAGGGAGTTAATGATATTGCTTAGATTTGCTATTCCATTCATTTGTGTATTATAAAGACCTTGTTGTAGTAATTTGTTACGTTACTTGCACATTGAATGCGTAAAAGGAACCCTTGATCTTGCTGGCATCCTGCACAGTCATCATTACACCTGCAGTAGATCTGGTTGCTCTGAAGATTAATCAAATTTTAGAGTCTGAAGACCAATTTTTTTGCTGCTTAAAAAAATCAGTATCTTTTGTGACTTATTGCTCCAATTTCGTTAATCTGATTTCGTCTCACGTTCATACTTTGAAATTGTTAGGTTACATAAGGATTATCAGTTGTATTACAGGTTTATGCTCTCATAAAACTGGATACCATGAGTCAGGTCTACCAAGACGTGTATAAACTATGTCAAAATATTACTTTGCGTTAACAGTACAAATCAGTTTAACAAATTTTAAAGGGTTGACAAATAACTATGATATAACTTGGGCGTCCACGGATGTCACTTGTCGCAAATACACCCTGTTTAGTAAGTGGAAAATATTTAAACTTTCAAGGATAAAAAGTAAATAAAAATTTATGTACTTTTTCGTCCCACTGGTATGGAATAAATGTGTTTGATTAAGATAAAAATGTAGAAAGTAAACGATTATATTATAATAATAAAATTTATGATAATTATTTTTACAAATAAAGATGAATAGTAGTGATAATTAATTAATATTGATTAAAAAAATTGGTTGACTAACTATTTTTTTTAATTATATAATAAACTAAATAAATTATCTCAAATAGTAATTAACTATCTTATTATTAATTAAATACTCCAAACAAATTCAGTCCAAATTTAGATAATATAGACACATCAAAAAAACATCGTGTCAGATACGTATGAAAAATTTAACAAATACGTATAAGACTCTCTATAGACGCACCAAAATATACCTCATGTCAATCGTGTCCTAATTTGTCATGTCGTGTCGTATGCATGGTTATGCAACACAAGTCCAAAACTTAAAAAAAAAAGATTTAATATAAATATTTATTGTACTAACATCTAACACTAATTAAGAATCAACAAATATATCTAAAATATTAATTAAATTTTAATTAGTTATTAGTTAGTTTAATCTTTGGGGGAAAATAACAAGTGATTAGTTTAATTTAATCAAGAGATATTTTAGTAAATATTTTCACTATAAATATAGAAACTAGTATATACCTCCCACTTATTTAAAAAAAACAAAAACAAATGTCTCCATTATGAGTAAAATAATTAAAACTTTGATTAAATAGTGGAGGTATATCTTTAATTTTTAAATATTGTAGACAAAGGAATTGAGGCATTTGCTGGTTTTAAAATAAGTCGATTTATATGCTAGCTTCTATATTTGTAATTAGAGTATTTGCTAAAATATTTCTTTAATCAATGATTAGTTATAAAAATATACGAATGAAGAGAGGAAGAATGTTGAGAGTGGTATGTGAAGGATACAAGAACTGCAAAAAATGGAAGCTGCTGCCGACTTTCCATTTTGTTTTCTCCCTCACCCAAACACAGGAACTGAAGTCTCCATCCCAAATTTACTCCAAAACCCATGTGAAGTGGGAATCCACTTCCCACTTCACATTTGTCAAACAGAAGTGGGAGAGTATCCAGGATTTAGCTTTGGATTCCAAACTTCTACTTTGTTTGGTAACTTTGAAAAGTAGGAGGAAAAGTGCAAACGTTAGATGTACGCACTTCTTGTTGTTGCATTTTGGACCTTCCCCATTTCCAGTCTTCCTCTTTGGATGTGGGTAAGGCCTCATGGATTTGATTTTTAAAATTGTTTTATCATTTAAATATTGTTTTGCTAATAATAAAATTGTATTATTAATTTTTATAATTATTTGATATAATAAATAACAAATATATGATATGGAGTTGCCAAACCCACATAGGCCCACCATTTTATTTAATTATTATATTAACTAGTCTCAAAATAATAAGTAATTAGTTAATAATTAAATAGTAGGTAGGTAGTACATTCATTTTTATTAATATTTGTAATTAGATTTCGACTAATGTTGCATGAACACGAATACAACACGATATGGTAAATATAAGGACACGAATTATATGATGTATATTCTAGTATGTCCATGGAGCGTCTCATACGTATTTGTTGAATTTTTAATATGTGTCAAACATGACCATGTCATAGCTCTGGAGTATCCATACTTCCTAAATTTATTGAGAGTTTATTTGTAATAAATAATTATTAGTAAAACATCAATTAATTTTATTATATAATTAAAATAATTAATTAGTTAATTATTATTTTTATTAATATTAATTAATTGTACTTATTGTTTATCTTTACTTGTTAAAGTAGTTATTTAATTTTTATTACTATTAGGCTTAATTGCAACTTGATACCCTAAACTATTACTATTGTTCAATTTAATACCCTCAACTTTTATAGGTACCAACTTTGATACCTTGAAAAAAAATTGGACCAAACTGTCCCTCCCCTTCTCCCTCCCCCCCCCCCCCTCCCCTCTCTCTCTGGTTGCGGGTAGGACTAGTGCGGGCGGGCATGCGACGGGCTGGCATGTAGGTGCGCGGTGGGCACGCGGCGCGCGGGAGGAGGTGCCGGGCTGACGTGCGGCGGGTGTGTGTGTGTGGGGGGGGGGGTCGTCGGAGCTGGTAGGGGGGTCGCCGGGGGTGGGTACGGAGGGGTGTCGCCGGGGGGGGGGGGGGGGGCTGCCGGAGAAGCAGGAGGGTGGGGTTGGGTGGGGAGAGTAATTTAGGAATAAAATAAATTTGGGTATCAAGTTAAAAATATTTGTTGAAATATGATATTAAGTTAGTACCTATCAAAGTTGAGGGTATCAAGTTGAACAATAGTGATAGTTGAGGGTATCAAGTTACAATTAAGCCTTACTATTATAATATACTCTCTTACTTTCCAGTTTTTCACTTTCATATCCATACCAAATACACTTTCCCCCTATTAGAGGGACAAGAAAGTGCATGGAAACACTTTTCCTCCTTGAAAGTGTAAATCATAATTTGTTTCCCACTTCATGTTTACCAAACATGCACTAAAAAAGTGAGAAAGTGGAAAGTGGGAGCATATATATATAATAATAATTAGTTTAACAAATAAAGATGAATAGTAGTTACAATTAATTAATATTAAATAAAAAATTGTTAATTAATTATATAATCTAATTATATAATAAATTATTGAAATCATCTCAGATAATAATTAATTATCTTATTAATTACTTTAATTAGAGAATTCAAACAAATTTAGTTCAAATCTATATAGTACGGGCACATCCAATCTTTTTAGCCTTTTCGTATCAGACACATATTATATTCTGAACAAATATGTATAGGACACTCCATGGACACACCAAAATATATGTCATGTTAATCGTGTACTTATTTACCGTATCATGTCGTATTTGTGGTCATATAACATAAGTCCAAATCTTAGTAAAAAATAATATAAATAAATTTTATTATATTAACAGCTATCACTAATTAAAAATAAAAAAAATTCATATGTAAAATATTTGTTATTTTTTTATTAGTTATTAATTAGCTGAATTAGTTTATAAGGGGAAATTTTTTTTTGACTAGAAATAACTATCCATTCCCTCCCAAATCCGAATGTGGAGAGAGGATGTGGAATATGGTATTTGGGAGGGGACACTAATTGAAAAGTTTGTTAGCTTCTTATTTTTAACTCTGACACTCCCCTAACAAAACATCCGGACTCGAGTTCCTACCCCCACTTACACACTTACCAAACATACTCTTGTCATAACCAAATACACTTGTTATCTACTAGAATAACAAAAAAGTGCATAAATTTTCATGCATATTCTATCAATGTGACTGTTTCGTTGTTTGTTAAGTGAATTTTTTTTCTAGTGAAAGTTAAATACATATTTTTTTTGTTTCATGCTTAATCTTATCTGCTGAAAGTAACTTTAAATGTTTGGATGTGCGATATTTTATAACTTGAAAGTGACTACATTCACACTTCTATATTTGAATGACTACAAAAGTGGTGCTAAAGTGAAAACTGTATTATAAAAATAATTAAACAAAAATAATTTATTAACTAATTTTTTTTAAATTTTAATTTATGCATATTATCAAATATTGATAACCTTAATTAAAAAATATATATTTGATTTTGTTTAATTTATGTATATTAACAAATATTTTATTATCTAATCCAGATTTACGTTAACAACATGGTTCAGATTTTTGGAAGGTCCGTACTTTCTAACTACTGTGTTAATAATTAAATTTTATTATAAATTAATGTATTTATTAAAAAATAATGTATAAAAAAAGTCAACTATACATAAAAATTAAAACAAAAATGGAACTTAGATCCACATCCGTGTTTGAAACTCGGATGTGGAGCAACAAAATTTGCATTCAAAGTTTTTGGCTGGCCAATAATTTTTTGTAATTTTATGTCGGCATTTTGTTTGTCAAACATCGAAAGTGATATTCAATTCACTAATATCATCCCTTCATTTTCAATGCAAAAGCAGCAAAATCCAAATATTCTCCAAACCGACCTGTTCATAAAAAAAAAAGAAAAAGAAAATCCAGCTATAGTTACCGTTTCCAGACGGTTGCCAGAGCGGTTGATCCCACCCCAGGCGGGCCCACCACAGTCCCACCCACTTTTCCTACACGCCTCAATCCGACGCTGCCGGTACCGACACTACATCGGGTCCCGCCACGCGTCCGTCACATTCTCAAATCTTCCTTTTCCCTCCTCTCCTTTCCACGTCTCCCCCCGCGCCCTCATTCCTCCCCCCCCACACACCCCCACCCACCTCCCTTAATCCTCCATTTACGAAAGAAAAATAAATAAATAAAAAATAAAAATTTAAATATCCCTTTCCTTTCTCATCAGCATCCAACTCTACTCCTTCCCCCATACACCCCCCTTCCCCCATACACCCCCACTTGAGAAAAAAAACAGGGTCGGGTTTAGGGTTCCGTCAGCCCTCTCTTCTCGATCGGTTAGGGTTTCTTCAACATTTCCTCCTCTTCCACTGCTCGATTCGAGAATCGAGGGGTTCAATTTCGTTCCATCACTGTTTCCATTTCTAGGGTTTTGATGGTCGGGGAGGGTTTCGGTGGCAGAAGATAGAGATGAACGTCTCTGCTCTTCTGACTTCCGCGGGGATCAACATCGGAGTGTGCGCGCTGCTCCTCTTCCTGTGCTCTCTCTTGAGGAAGCAGCCCGGGAATGTCAATGTCTACTTCGGGCGGCGCCTCGCGCAGGAGCACAGCCGGCTGCGGGACTCCGGGCCGCTCGACAGGCTGGTCCCCTCCGCCAGCTGGCTGGTCAAGGCCTGGAATACTTCGGAGGAGGAGCTGCTCGGTGTCGCCGGTCTGGACGCCGTTGTGTTCGTCAGAATGATCGTTTTTAGGTGATGGCCATTGTTGACTTGGATACTGCTTATATGTAATGAGTTGACTTTACATACTAGTATATGTGCGAGAGTGTTGTACGTATTTCATACTATTTGGGAAGGCCAAAGAATAGTTCCTTAATTTTTTACTACGTGAGGAGAGCAAACACCAATCCCATATTTTTTTACTACTTGGAAAGAGAGAACAATAGCCCACCTGAATTTTTTTTCTTTTCTACACGTATTTACCTTACTACCCATGTTAAATTTAACGAACAATTTTAATTAGTAAACATAGGTAAGAGCATTTCCGAAAAAAGAACTTTCCGGTGAAGCCTCAACTTTTCCTATTACATAGTAGTATCAATGTTCTAATTGGCGGTCGAGGCCGCGTCTAGGCGGCCGCTCTCCGCAACGCTTTTGTTATTGGCAGTGGAGTAGGCGTCCTACGGCCGACGGTGGTTTGACGGCGTAGGCGGACACCTAGATGGAGCAATACATGACTAGATGTTTTGGCAAAACAGTTTTGCAAGCATTATGGACCATGGTTCACTTTTACAAAAATAAAATGTCATAAATCTTTGTTTTACAACTTAGTTATGCATAAAACATTCTTAAAATATGCATATTATGCAAAAACACAGTAGTAAAATAGTAAAAAATGATAAAAATGTATCAAGCGTGTAGGCGGACCTTCTCCGCCTCGCACTTGCCTAATGCCGTTTAGAACCTTGAGTAGTATAGATAAGTACCGGTTTCAGACGCTTCTTATTAGTCTCGGTATCGATGGTTTCAGGAGTTTCTGTTGTTTCAGATCGGAGTTTCGGAGTTCTTGGTTTTGGGGAGCCAAATTTAATAACAAGTTATTTAGAAAACTAGAAAAATATTTGATGCATTTAGGCATAATCTTTTCTATTGTTTGTTATATTATTGTTTGTTTTACGTTCTTATAGACAGAGTACCCCCAAGTGAATGGAATAATATAAGTGAATTTACAGTATTCAACTTTGACAAATGGTAATGGTTACACCGTGTCGATGAATTTTATTGTCACCGTGTAGCATGTTGATTTCTGGAATGATCAAATCTTTGTGTCTACATTACTTTTCCAATACCTGTCTCATTTTCTTTTAATTTTTCCTTTCTAAAATGACCGGGAGCCTTGGTATCGTCCTGTAGCGGCATTGATGGGGGTATTGGACCAGGCATGTCAAAAATGTATCAGATACTGCGTAACTTGCTGAAAAATTGAAATTGGTTGCATTTTGCATTTTGCTTCGTTAGGACCTTTTTCGTGACATTAGCAAATGTCATATCTTTGTTCAATCAGGTTAGACCGAAGCTCTAGTAGCCCATTTAAACATCAAGTTTAACTATTGGCCCAAAACTGAAACCAAAATCGCTGAAAGTACCGAATCCAACTGTCTCAAAACTTTCGAAACCCTTGAAACTGCTGAAACCAATAATCATAGGAAGTCTTAAATTGATACTCCAAACTTTGCTTTAAACTATGATCCTATCACTCATAAACTGTAATCTATTGTCCGGAGTTTGTGGACTGTATAATTTATTAATTTTGCTTTGGAGTCTGAACTGACGCTGTATCAGTCAGGTTTGTATTAGTTATTACTTTGCACTTATTAATCATTTGTGCATGCAATAACTTCAATTATTTCATGCTCAATTATTTTACTAACCCCTTATATGTTCTTTGTACAGTATTCGCGCCTTCTCTATTGCTGCAGTGGTGTGTTTGTTTGGAGTACTCCCTGCAAATTATTATGGGCAAGATACGCATCATAGGAAAATCTCATCTGAGTCATTAGATGTTTTTACTATTGGGAACGTTGATCCAGGGTCCCGATGGTAAGTCCTAAAGCATTTCTGTAGCTCTAAATGCTGAAGATAATTGCTTCGATTGTTAAATTCTTTCTTTGGACTTGCAAAATAGTATAAGATGGGTGGATGTGCCAGGCGATACAAAGTGTGACACACATAGCCTGCACCTGTGTAATAATATTATTGAAGTGTTATTTCTTATAGTTTCTGCCAGACTGTTGTTCTGTTTGGAATGGTACATTATATGATAAGGCTGAAGCACCTTATCATTTCGTAGCTACTTGATTTAGCAGGTCAACTGGTATTTTAGATCATGTAATTATTAGGTAAACACCACAGGTGGTATAAGTTCGATTTTCGGTGATATTGGTATTGACATAGTTCCCCTCTTAAAGTAAAGGCCGGCCTCTACCATGAACACCGAGTCTTTCTTTCCGCAAGAAGAAGGTCAAAGCGATTTAGTGAACCAGATAATAGGCTTTTCTAGTTGATAAGAGAAGCAAGACTTGTGAAGGATTTCTTTCTTGTTTAAAAGAAGAATACATTCATCTATCATTCTGTCATTTCTGTCAAGTGTCAAGCTGTATGAACTCGATCTTTGTTACATGGACCTTATGAAACTTCATTTTGTCTACTGTGTGTTTTTGTAGTACAATCAACGATTTTATCTGTCTGGTTGTAGGAAGTTTCCTTATCATTTGCTCTCACTAGTTGCTGTCAAGATTTTTGCCCATAAAATCACATTCACGAGTGTGGTATAGTCAGGAAAAATATATTTATTAAATTGTTATTATCATCATCATCCAAGCCTTCTCCCACCAGAAACCGTATAAGAATCTTTTTCCTCAGTCCTAAAAATGATCATCTCTCTCTCTCTCTCTCTCTCTCTCTCTCTCTCAATTGAAAAAAATAGAAAATAAGGGAAGAAGAAAAAGAGTTGAAGGAAGAAGACTTGTCTCTCAAAGTGAAAATGAATAAACTTAGCTTTGGAGAATAAAGAGATTGACAAATGATATCTTTATTAGCTTAGTAACTTATGTTCTGTGATTTTCTTTTGGAGATGTTTCTAAATGTTGTATTTGATGAATTTTATAGATTTTTTTCTTTGCTACAAGTGTTAGTTTGAAGGATGATTTTTAGTTGTTTATTATTGGAATTATTTAAGGATACTTGTTAGATTTATATTAATGCTTTATTCTGCAATGCACTTCATATATGAAGGAGTTATTATTTTATACACTATAGGTCCATATTGTCTGATATGTCCAGTATATCATCCGGTTTTTGGTTTCCGGTATAACAAACCCCCCAACCGGTGTGGGACCGACATCCGATATCAGGAACCTCGGCTAACACGCATTTTGAGGAATAAGGGGTAGGGTTGGATATCAGAACCAACTCCTATTTAAAGCATACCAAGGGGATTCCCTTGAACATGCAATTGGTTGGCTTTTTATTTCCCCCCATCACAACCCTCTTCATTTGAAGCGCACTTGTTTTGCGGAATTGCATGGGCAGGCAATATCTTGTAGATCCCCGCACCTTTGATCGTTTGTGGTTTGATGTTATGAAGAGAGCATGGTTCATCCTTCTACTAAATCTACATGTGAGGTAGCTCTTGCACTTATAGTATTAGATCATAGATTTACCTCCATCATTATGCTACATGTACCTAGAGCAAAGAGATGATTTATCCAGCACTTTCCACTGGTAGATTTGCATGTCTGTGTTTATTTTTCTTTGGGCCAGACTATTTACTATCCACATTGAGTTTGAGAGATGTCAGACACGTTTAGAACAGTAGTTAGTTGGTTCTGATTCTTGAAGAATCTGCATTATATTGTAGGCAGTGTCTGGAAACATCACCATTTTTGTCGTTAGTTGTTGAATATTGAGGTGCCTTATACATACATGTATTCATCTCTATCTGGATATATACATTCTTTTTCTATTGTCTGTGTTTACCCATAAACTCTCTGTTTATCTAGAGTAAACATGATCCATACATGCAGATCCCGTATGTCTATGTTCTTGGTTCACACATATTTCACTCTTTGAATTATTGCCAGTTCCACTTCAACGTTTACTAGTTTATAGATACTAACAATATTTTGATTTTCCTTTCAGGCTCTGGGTCCATTGCCTTTCACTGTACATCATATCTTGTTCAGCTTGTGTTCTTCTTTACTTTGTAAGAATTTTCTTTTCTCATACCCTATTTCCTTTAGTGTCCTACTTTTCCTTCTTTATGGAGTTAATAGGTTCTTAAAGATATTTGTTCATCTTTTTGTGTGGCTGTAGGAATACAGGAGTATTGCTAGAATGAGGCTAATTCATATTACTAGATCTCCTCCCAGTCCTAGTCATTTTACAGTTCTGGTTCGTGCTATTCCATGGTCAGTTGAAGAGCCGTACAATGATGCTGTCAAGAATTTTTTCTTGAAGTATCATGCATCCACTTATTTATCACATCAAATGATATATCGAGTTGGAAAAGTTCAGAAACTTATGGTGCGCAATGTTCCATGTCTTTCCGTCCCATTTTTTCTTCTTCTGTCTAGCTGTTAGAAATAATTAATCATTAATGTCTATTGAATGGGATACATTCATAATACCAAGTGTTAATGGCCATTATTAGCAAATATTATTAGTAAGTTTCCATTTTATTCTTTTCCATACATGTGCTCTCTATTCTTGCAATTTAACTTTTATGTTTTACAACCTATCTTCTGTTCAATATGTCAAAGATGTTTTGAGTTAGAGGTTGTGAAACTGGAAAGAATATAAACCTATCTTGGCTAGCCACTTAGCTGTACTAAATTTCTGCTTGTGGGTTAAAGTGTTTCTCCTTTTTTAATTGAAAAGAGGACATTCTAGCGAATTATCTCTTGCCCTCATGCTTGAAGGAAATATTGTATTGTCTTCTCTCTTTCTAACATCAACAAAAATCTCAATTTTTTGTGGTTGCCTACATGAATGCTTTCTTCCATTCTGCTTTATTTAGGGCCATCTCCTCTTAAACATCAGCAAATGTTATCTCCTTCTTCACAGCCTTAATTCATGTTTGCTTATGTTTATCCCTAGTTGTAGTTGCTTCTTTAACTAATTTCTTATCATTCCTAAGTAGTTAGATCTACTAATTGAAGTCCTTGCAAAGCCTAAAATGTATGTTGTAGATACCTTCCTAATTTCTATCCTTCTAGTTTTTTTTCTTCTTTTTTGGAAATTTCTGGAACTTGTAAAAGTATGTTTAATAGCAGAACTGATTTGTAAAACTTAGAAGACTTAAGTTCTGACTTGCAAAGGTGTAGTTAAGTGTGGCTCTCTGGAGAATTTTGAAAAACAATCATTTTATAGCAAAAGTCTTTGTAGATGACATTTTTCATATATCTCAAGGTTTTTTGTTCGAAGATTGCATATGAAACTAGGATTTCTTCTGTTAAAATAACGAGAAATCAGGATGGATGATATTTTTTTTTCTTCTCAATAAATATTTTGTAAGCTTGTTTCCTAGAAGATGTACTGTCATTTTAGTTTCCTCCAATAGTCTGAACAATATTTGATATGAAATTTACGAGTTTTGTTTAGCTGTTGCAAAGTGATATACGAAGGTTAAATTAATTATTACACAAGATCACAAACTTAACAACTTCAACTTACAAATTAGGACAATAGTTATAGCTAAGGCTGGGATTTTATATTCTAGTGGTGTAGTAACAGAAAACTCATAAGTTCTATCACGAGGACCATAAACATTAGTGACAACAAACGTAAGACCAGCTAGCTTCAGTTTGTGTTTGACGGTCAAGAAAACCTTCTCTTGCATACACATATTTCGGATACAGACAATAATTTTCGAATATGCCATTTTAGGAAATTTTGAGATATGCGTACAACATGGATACCATGAAAAAATATCTTTATATTATTTTTAATGCATGTTGTAGTAATTAGGTTCCAAAATGTTCTAAAGTTACTTTTTCATATCTCAGTTATGTCTAGAACCATAATGATTGTGCCAAATCACTTTCAACTATGTTTTTATTCCCTTTAGAACCTAGACATGGGCAAGATTTATTTGACATGAGTGTTGATGGAGTATTGTCTAATACATGTCAAATGCATACACAGATACGGTCCTCCTAAGGAGTACCTGTGCAACATAGTTTCATGTAAACTACAAATCTCTTTGAAATACTAGAATGACACACAATAAGACTACCACTAGAAGCACCTTTAGAATCAATAAACACCATGAATTCATTGAGTCTCCATGAGTCCCCACTTCCAGCAATGGATGTTAACAAAAATGAGTTAGGATTATGTAACATTGTTTTCTGGAAGCAACATATGTCCCATCCATGTTTTAATGAAATTTCTCAAAAACCCTTCTTTCATCGAAGTTCCATAGTCCCATCACGTTGCATGAATAAACTTCAATTGAAGTGAAGAAACCTTACAGAAAGGTAAAGTGATCAAAAGTTTGATATCCTAACTTCCAATTTGATCTCTTAACCTCTGAAGATCTAACTTTACTAACATCAATAGCCTTTACATGAATTGTGAAACTAGATCAAGTTTAATTGAGTTATGACACAAGTAAATTTAAGAAGACATTTTATCACTATATTCTGATAAAAAAGATCATAATCACTATGTTTGGTCTACTTGAGAGCAATTTATTTTATGTACAAGGAACTGATGTTAGTTGATTATATGCTTATTCGTGGATATGCTTAATATGTTCCCCTGAAATGCTTAGATCTCTTGCTGCAGAATGGTGCAGAGGAGGTATATAAAAAGATCCGCTTGCAGGCTACTTCTATAGAGTTAACATGTAGGCCTTCTAAATATACATGTGGCCTTTGTGGTGGAAAACTTGAGTCACTACATTACCACAATGATTTTGAATTCAGTGCAAAGAAGCTGGGTCTTAACCTTTCAGATTTAAGCACAAAACTAAAGGTTACACTTCTACTATGAGCTGATTTTCCTTACTGTACATTCTCTTACTACATATATTTGACCTTTCCTTTCCTTATTTGTTCTTTATGTTTGTTTTGTCTGTGCATCTAGATAGTCCTTTGCCTTCCTAGTGTTCACCATTTCCTTTTAATTCTGACACTAAATTCCAACCCCCCCCCCCCCCCCCCCCCCCCACACACACACACACACACACACACACACAAATTGGTTGCAACATTGCAATGGCGATATTGTTTATTTAACAATTCAAAGAGTTCTTAATTATTGTGTACCTTTTGGTATATCTTTTACTTCTAGTTTTTCTTATTTTTTCTCTTAAGAAGAAAATGATCAAGTGGCACATGGTTATAACTGATTTATAGAGGCACTACCACATTTCAGGTAATGTTTTTGTGTGATACTTGATCCTTTTCTTTTTCACTTCTAAATATTAGCAATAGACATGCTCCTTGGTTGGATGATCTTAAACTGCATATAAAGGTAGGCCTACCTACCTGTAAATTGCTCTTCTTGATTTTATGGTATGATTCTCTCATGTTCATAGGTACCTTGGCTAGGAATTTGACGCTGTAGAAAGAGAATAATATGATTATTATTATTGAAGAGGTGATTACATATATATATAGGAGATGAGTCAGCCTCTCCCTATTGTTCTACCCAATGTGGGACTAAAGCCCATTACACTAATACTTATACTTAACATCCCCCCTCAAGCTGGAGCATAGATGTCTATCATGTCCAGCTTGTTACAAATAAACTGAGGACCCTAAAGAGATTTTGTGAGTATTCCAGCTATCTGATCTCCAGTTCTCACATGGTGGAATGTGATCATCCCTTTCTGATATTCATTATGGACAAAGTGAATATCAATCTCAATATGTTTTTTCCGTTCATGGAATATGGGATTGGTAGCAATGTGGATAGCTGACTGATTATCACACCACATATATGCTGCTTTCGATCCTGTTTCTTCTTCCAGCTCTTTTAGAAGATGCTGTAGATATAATATTTCTGCGGTACCATGAGCAACGACTCGATATTCTGCTTCCAAGCGTGATCGTGAGACCACACTAGGGGTGAGCATTCGGTTTCTTCGGTTTCAACTGAACCGAATTAGTCAAAACCGAAATGTATCAACACCATAAAATGTATCAAATTCATCTTCAACAATGTCTCACATTGTTATCTCACATCAACAAAATAGTAGGTCTAGTTCACTAATATTTGGGTTGCTGAGTCAAAGTATGCATGGAATACCAAAGATGTACCCAAATATAAAAATAAATAAGAATTCAGGTATATATGTGGTACGCAGCCAGGAATACCAATACCTGATAGGAGTTCCTCTTCCTAAATGAATTCCCCATGTTCATATGTTTTTTTTCTAAAGTTATCGAGGTCAAGGCTTTTAGGAAAAAGTGGCCATAGTCCACCTTGTTTCATGAATGTGAAAATAACTGAAAAAAAACAGTCTAACAAGTAGCAAGACAAATAAACACAGTGAATATTGATGTACAACCCTCCCACAAAAGTCCAGCTGCACTCTCATGCTGCTAAAGGATATGGTTTTTGCGTATGAAGCGCGAGTATGTGTTTGAATACCTACTGTTGCATGTACGCAGTAGATCGATACGACAATCTCTAAAATTCCATGATACTTGTATGGCTGGAGAGACAATTTTTCTTCTCTCTCGAATGACTAGGAGAAAAAACCCGCGTCTAAAGAAAATGCTATTTTGAGTTCTATCAACAATTTGCTTGCATGGGTGGGGGTCCAACATTTTCCGAGTTATGCAAGGATTTACAAGACTATTCACTATTTCATATGGTTAATTGTCCTAATTTCCCTAAATTTCACAGCCTCTCTCCAAAAATCTATTATTTCCCCCCCATTTTCAACAGAAAGAGTAGTTTTTAAGCTATGTTTATTTTGAGAGAAAATCAATTGAGCAGAATAATCTAAACTTGATTCAATAAAAATAGAAATTCATATTAGAATATGGATTATGATTTATGGATAGTTTTTTTATCCACACATATATATAGTCCCAAAAAAAGTACCAACAACCTAGTCCTTGTCATCATAATTCATAATTAGTCTAAAAAACATTTAACAGAAAACGTTTCGTCTCAAAACATCAAATAAAAGTACAACACATCTTAATCTTCATAATTAAGTAGCAATACCAATGCCTTCCACTTCATTGCTATATAAACTATCATCCGTGAACAGTATAACTTCTGAACTAGGTTCACCAAGAGATAACTTGCAATTTCTTCAAGAATTCCAACACCATAAAATGTATCAAATTCATCTTCAACAATGTCTCGCATTGTTAGCACATCAACAAAATAGTAGGTCTAGTTCACTAATATTTGGGTTGCTGAGTCAAAGTATGCATGGAATACCAAAGAAGTACCCAAATATAAAAATAAATAAGAATTAAGGTATATATGTGGTACGCAGCCAGGAATACCAATACCTGATAGGAGTTCCTCTTCCTAAATGAATTCCCATGTTCATATGTTTTTTTTCTAAAGTTACTGAGGTCAAGGCTTCTAGGAAAAAGTGGCCATAGTCCACCTTGTTTCATGAATGTGAAAATAACTGGAAAAAAAAACAGTCTAACAAGTAGCAAGACAAATAAACACAGTGAATATTGATGTACAACCCTCCCACAAAAGTCCAGCTGCACTCTCATGCTGCTAGAGAGGATGGCACCATTTTTTTTCGATCCATTGATCAAACTAGTTATGATGTTGATGTCCCTTGTCTGACTCCGCTGTCTACTGAACTTCCAACAAGCTGCTACATATGCCCAAGAGTCAATGCCGGAGGAGTGAATGAGTTTGTTTACAGATAATATTGTTAAAGCACTAGTCGTTGCGAGCTCTCCGTACTCTTGATGTTTAGAGGATATGAGTGGTAGGTAAATATTGAAATAACTAACCCCCACCCCCATTTTGGAGGGTAAATCAAGTAGAAGAAAATGAATCTCCTGAAACTGTGAAATGGCATTTCATGTAAGGGAGGAATGGAGGACGGATAACACATTAGGGTACATTTCATCATTGTTCAGGTTGGGTACTCGTTATGTGCGGGGTGTGTAAAGTGGAAAGAAAAGGTTAGTGGCAGCAGATGCAAGACTATACTAAGTTGGTAGAGTTCCACCCCCCTAGTCTTCTAGCTATTTGTCTTAGTTGTGCTTTGGTTGCATGGGGCATTCATGCTTGAATTATACTTTTATATCCTTGTCTCTCCTCTCTCACGTGCAGGCGCTTGCATGTGGGTTGCATTTTTGGCTCATAATTTTTTATTTTTCTATTGAGGAACCCTCGGTTTGTCAATTTACATCAAGGCTTATGCAAAAGCCTTGTCAATTTCTCGGTTATGGTTGTGACTGCTATTGATAAATCGTGGTAGCTTTTATGTGTTTAATTTTGGTTAGTGCACCACATATATCATTTTTCTCTGAGTGAGTAGTTGAATTTAAATCTGAGAAGATGTCACTATCTTCCTTCATCCTTGCATATTGATTATTTTGTCATTCTTGCACAGGAATGTGCTTCTGCTTTTGTTTTCTTCAAAACCCGTTATGCTGCGGTTGTTGCTTCACAAGTTCTTCAATCATCAAACCCCATGTTATGGGTCACTGATCTGGCCCCAGAACCACATGATATTTATTGGTCAAATCTTTGGATACCATACGGACAGCTTTGGTTTCGTCGGATAGCCACTCTTATGGCCACCATTCTTTTCATGTTTCTGTTTTTATTCCCAGTCACATTTGTGCAAGGTCTAACACAACTTGATCAATTGCAGCAGAGACTTCCTTTCTTAAAAGGTATACTGAAGAAGTAAGTATTTGTTAATCTCTGCTTTCTTTTTAATGTTCTTTGTGCTGCAAAAAATCTGTCCTCAATAATTATTCTTAATAACTGCAGTACTTGTCTTAGTTAATGTACAACTGTCAGTGAGATAAATTCCTATTAGATTTCATGGACAGTGTTACTGCTTAGAATTTGTTGCCAATTCAATAGGGAATCTGCAATTTTTTTTGCGTTGGAGGGTGGGGTTAGGTTTCATTCTGTCTTGGTTATGTGTAGCAACTCAGTATCTAGTATCTACACCACATTAAGTGAGGTTTCAGATCAGAAAGTTCTGCCATCTGTTGGATTTCTTCCTGAAAGACCATCACCTATTAGTTGTATAGAATTATTAAACCCTATGGCAATGTTTATAGTTATTATGAAAAATAAAATACCTGCCTTCACAATGGTTCTTTTCATGATTTCTCTTCAATAGGACGTCAGATCATCATTTTCTGTTCCTTATTCATGTTGTAACCCTTTAGGCTGGATGTGAAGGATCGATGTGCACTGCAACTGCGCACCCCTCTGCATCTTGAACTATATGGGAAGTTATATTACTTATAGAATTGAACACTTACTCTCCTGAAGGTCCTCATAGTGAAAAGGTTGGACTTAGATATGAGTAAGCTTTGGAACAATAGAAGTGAATGTACTAATTTAATTTTTAAATGCGAGGAAGGAGGCGAGAGTCTCGTAGGGTGTAAATGGATTATTTATATAGTAATTTGTTGTATTCTTGCTGTCCTACATCATAATGCATAATTTTATGCTTGGTCATTGTTGCTTTTCTTTCCCCTATTAATCTGGAACATCAGTATGAGAAAAGTACTGCTTGGTAGATTTACGGATGCCAATAGCCCCGTCAGATTCTAACAGTACAATTGTATACAGGAAATTTGTAAACCAGATTGTGACAGGGTACCTCCCTAGCGTCATATTGCTATTGTTCCTCTATATTGTGCCTCCATTAATGATGCTATTTTCTACTTTGGAAGGATCCATCTCTCACAGTGGGAGAAAAAAAAGTACATGTTACAAAGTCTTGTACTTCAACATCTGGAATGTATTCTTTGTCAACGTCTTCTCTGGATCTATCATCAAGCAGCTGAATGTCATTTCTACTCCAAAGGGAATCCCTACTGAGCTTGCAAAAGCTGTTCCAAGTCAGGTGATTATTACTATTATTGTTAAGTGCTTTCATGTAATTCTAACCATAAATAACACTATTTGATGCTTTCATGTAGCTTGGGAAAAGTTTAGTTTTTATAGAACTCATAATTTTTCATGTTTTCCCCAAATAATTAAGTATCCTTGATAGTTAGTCTCCAGATATCATCTTATGTTGAAAGCTTTTCAGTTTGCCTTGTTCTGTTTTTTCTGAAAAGTTTTTTTTAGTTCCCTTTTGTTATGTTTTCATTGCAATAATTGATTGGCCTATTTGTTACCTGATGTGCAGGCAACCTTTTTCATTACATATGTTCTGACTTCAGGATGGGCCAGTTTATCCTCTGAAGTAATGCAACTCTTTTCCCTAATTTGGAACTTCATAAGGAGAGATATTCTCAGAAGAAAGGATAACCTGGATTCTGTTCCATCGTTTCCTTATCACACGGAACTTCCAAGGGTTCTTGTGTTTGGGCTGCTTGGTTTCACCTGTGCCATATTGGCACCTTTAATTATTCCTTTCCTGCTGGTGTACTTTTTTCTTGGCTATGTTGTGTACCGCAATCAGGTGAATCCTTGAGCTGATGAGATAATTTGCCACACTTCATTGGTCCTTGCTGTACATTAGATTTTTTGACATAGTTATGATTGTTAATTTGTTACTGGAACTGGCGTTTTTTATTATGATGGCATTTAGAAAAGGAAGTGATGTGTAATTTTACAAATATATGTAAGACGATAAGCTCTTACCAACAATAAGACAATCTGTCTAGATGAGTATTGAGCTTAGAGACCCCTCGGATAAAACTTACCAAGCCATTCAATTGTGTTTTTCCCAATAAAACACTAAGGCTGTGTTCGATTGGTCATTTTTTCTATGGAAATATTTCCATCACAAATTTTCCACCAATTTGTAGTATTTGATAGCGTATATTTTTCATGGAATTATTTTCCAAAAAACTATCATTTTTTCATATTTTCCTCCAAAATAGTGGAAAATAAAATTGGTCCAACCCATAGGAAAATATCTATTTTCGTGGAAAATAATGATAATCAAACACCCAAATTAAGTTTTTTATGAAAATTTATTTGATTTTCTACAAGAAAATAATTGCAATCAAACAACACAGTGAAATCTGGAGATGGAGATGGAGAGGAGGAGGAGGAGGAGAAGGAGAAGAGAGAATATGAGAAAGGAGATTGCAAGGACTTAAAACCCTAGGTTGCATCTCATGTCTATTTATATAAATATGCAATACACCCACAATTACTATTATACCCTCATATGATAAATAATAAAATAAAATAACTCTAACACCCTCCCTCAAGCAGGAGCATAGAGATCAGACATGCCCAGCTTGCTACATAAATCAGAAAATGGACCACGAGCAAGTGGTTTGGTGAGGATATCACCTAATTGATCCTCTGACCGAACATAAGGAGTGACAATCTGTTTCTTCAGCAACAAATCACGAACAAAATGACAATCCACCTCGATATGCTTCGTGCGCTCATGAAACACCGGATTACTTGCGATAAACATTGCCGACTGATTATCACAATACATCTCCATCGGAATAGGAATCATGATTCCCATTTCATGAAGAAGAGACCGCACCCACATCATCTCAGAAGCAGTATGAGCCATCGCACGGTACTCGGCCTCTGCACTAGAACGAGCCACAACATTCTGCTTCTTACTACGCCACGTGACAAGATTGCCACCCACAAACGTACAATAGCCAGAAGTAGACCTCCTATCACTGCGACTGCCTGCCCAATCAGCATCACTGAATCCAGTCACCGTAAGCAACTGGGAAGGTTTGTACAACAAACCCTTTCCAGGTGCACCCTTCAAGTATCGAAGAATGCGAGAGATAGCCTCCCAATGTGGTTGCCGAGGGGCATGCATAAACTGACTAACTACTCCAACTGCATATGTGATGTCTGGTCGAGTAACAGTAAGATATATAAGTTTGCCAACCAAACGTCTATAATATCCAACATCCTCAAATAACTCTCCCCTGTCAGCATCAAGCTTGTCATGATAATCCATAGGAGTCTCAACTGGCCGACACTCTAACATCCCAGTCTCGGAGAGCAAGTCTAGAACATACTTGCGTTGTGACAGATACACACCTTTCTTAGATCGAGCAACCTCGATTCCAAGAAAATATCGAAGAAGACCCAAATCCTTAGTATGAAACTGACGACTAAGGTAGGCCTTCAAGTCCACAATTCCAGCATGATCACTCCCAGATATAATGATATCATCAACATAAACAATCAACACGATAATACCTGCTGAGGAAGAATGGCAAAATACTGAATGATCTGATGTGGTACGCCGAAAGCCATACTGAATGAGAACTGAACTGAACTTGTCAAACCAAGCACGAGGTGACTGTTTCAGTCCATATAATGCTTTCTTCAATCGACATACGAGTCTTTTATTTCCTGTTACAACATATCCCGGTGGTTGATCCATATAAACCTCCTCCTGTAAGTCACCATGCAAGAAGATGTCCAGCTGATATATAGGCCATTGGTGATTAACCGTCACAGAAATAAGAATCCGAACCGAATTCAGCCGAGCCACTGGAGAGAAAGTCTCCATATAATCCACGCCATATGTCTGAGTATATCCTTTGGCAACCAACCGTGCCTTGAGGCGCTCAACAGAACCATCAGGGTGATATTTAACAGTGTACACCCATCTACAACCCACTGTTTGTTTTCCAACAGGAAGTGATGTAAGCTCCCAAGTCTGATTTTGATGTAAAGCATACATCTCCTCATCCATTGCACTTTTCCAACCAGAAGATGACATAGCCTGCTTGTAAGTTTTGGGAATAAAAGTAGAAGACAATGAAACAGCAAATGTATGAAAAGATGATGAAGCACGGTGTAATGAAACATAGTTAGAAATGTGATGCTTATTCTTTGTGGTACAAAGGCGTTGTCTTTTCCTGAGAGCAATAGGAAGATCATCTGGATCTGTGGTGATGGGAGCAGAAACCTCAGGCACGGAAGATGATTGGTTGAAGGCTGAATTCTGCAGAACCACTGGCCTGTCCTTGGATCTCTGATAAACCTGTAAATGGGGAGTGGAGACAGAAATTGATTCAGGAATGACCGGAAGTGGTATGGAAGATATCAAATCTGTTGTAAAAGGAATACCACGGTCTCCTGAAGGAAAGAAGGGGGTAGACTCAAAGAATGTAACATCCGCACTGACATAATATTTGCGTGACTGTGGACTGTAACAACGATAACCTTTTTGAGTACGGGGATAACCAAGAAAGACACACTTCAGAGATCTAGGAGCCAACTTATCTCGATTAGGTTCCAAGTTATGAATAAAAGCGACACAGCCAAACACTCGAGGAGATAAGGAAAAGGGTGCGACATCTGTATGTAATATAGTAAATGGAACTTTGTTATTTAATACAGATGATGGCATGCGATTAATAAGATAACATGCAGTAAGAACGGCATCTGCCCAATACTGTTTGGGGACATGCATATTGAACATGAGAGTTCGAGCCACATCTAAAATGTGTCGATGTTTGCGTTCGGCTATACCATTTTGTTGAGAGGTGTGGACACAACTGGTTTGATGAATCATACCACGATCAACACAGAAACTGTTCACAGAAGATTGAGTATACTCCAAAGCATTATCAGAACGCAGAATTTTGATACGTTTATTAAACTGAACATAGACTTCATTATAAAAGGCAGATAACACATTTGGAAACTCAGATCTTTCTTTCATTAAATAACACCAAGTCATTCTGGAATAATCATCAATAAAAATAACAAAATACTGAAATCCTTTCGGACTTTTGACTCTAGACGGACCCCAAATATCAGAATGAACAAGATCAAAAGACTCTAATTGACGACTCTCACTACGACGAGGAAAGGAACTACGGTGATGCTTGCCTAACTGACAAGCCTCACATTCAAGACTAGATACATGACTCAAACTAGGAACAACTTGACGCAACTTAGCCAAAGACGGATGTCCCAAACGATAATGCCATTGCAACGGAGAAGTAGAAACAGAAGTGAAGGCCTTTCCAGGTAGATCCAAGTAGTACAGTCCATCTTTTTCATGCCCCGAACCAATCGTCTTCTTCGTCCTGAGGTCCTGAAAAATACACGAATTGGGAGAAAATGTCACAGAACATTGAAGAGATTTGGTTAACTGGCTCACAGATAACAAATTAAATGGAAAATTAGGCACATATAATGAATCAAATAATGATAGTGATTGAGTAGGGTGAATGACACCTTTCCCAAGCACAGGACGAGTAGACCCATCAGCCAAGATAATATTATGTTTCATGGAACTACGATTATGAAAGATAGATGTTATACCAGACATGTGAGAGCTCGCTCCTGAGTCGATGACCCAAGAGGTGGATGGTGATTGGGTTGCCACAAAAGCAGGATTACCTATATGTGCCATGGTTGCAGTAGGTTGGGAGGTGGTACTAGCAAGCGCGTTCAACTTCTGGAGGATCTGTTGAAATGGAGATGAGTTATCGGACGTTGAAGTCTGATTGAAACCCGAAGTATCATCTCTGGGAGCAGAAGTGGTGTCCTGGGACTGCATATTTTCATTATGCACTTGATGTGCATATTCTGGTTTGCCCCATTTGTCCCAACAATAGTCTTCTACATGACCGAGCATTCCACAATAGTTACACTTTCGTGGTTGACCACGGCCACCACCACCACCACCGCGGCTACCACCACCACCGCGACCACCACCACGACCATTGTCTCTACCACCACGGCCTCCTCCTCGACCAATACTACGACCACCATCTCTACCGCCACGTCCAATACCACGTCCACCACCACGACCAACAGCACTAGAAACTAGGGCAGAAGAGTCAGTACTCGGCACCACAGAACTCTGTCCCAGAAAGGAACGATTGAGACGGGAGAAAGTATCTGCCACCGTAGGTAACTGCTCTCCAGCAAGGATTTGAGCTTTATAAGGTTCGAGCGCAGGATCCAAGCCGGCGAGGATGAGTGAAACATGAAACTCTTCCTTCTGCCTTCGAGCTTCCTTCAAATCAGTAGTAACAAGATGATATTGAAGCAGTTCCTCCCACAAAGCCTTCTTTGAAGCCAGATATTCATTCACAGGCCTCCCATTTTGCTTTGTATTGAACAATAACTCGTACAACTCATAGATACGGGCAACGTTTCGCTTCTGCGAATATGATTCTTCCAGAGATGCCCAAATCTGTTTGCTTGATTCACACCACTGAACATTAGCAGCGATATGTGGTTCCATACTATGCCACAACCACGACATAACGTATGCATCTGCACTCATCCAATCTTCATACTCAGCGGACGTTTCAGGTAGGGGTTCGTCCGTCAAAAACTTCAACTTCTTCTTCGCCCTTAACACCACTTTGATAGACTTGGACCAGGCAAGGTAGTTCGCACCATTGAGTTTCACCGCTGTAATCGACTTTCCCAATTCATCATTATGAATAACAGAAAAAGGAGAACCACCTCCGCCACGACCACCACTATTAACCTCGCTAGAAGATTCGGTCCCCACCATACTTGCAGATGCAACAGAAAGACGAGATCTTTGAAACCCTAGATCTCACAACGAACCTCAACCGACGACAAATAACCAACGGAGATCTGTAGAGACCTTAGATCTCATAAACGAACCACGAACGACCACGAACAGCGAACGACGAACGGCAAATCATGAAAAGTAGACGAGTACTTACAAATATATGCTCTGATACCAAGTGAAATCTGGAGATGGAGATGGAGAGGAGGAGGAGGAGGAGAAGGAGAAGAGAGAATATGAGAAAGGAGATTGCAAGGGCTTAAAACCCTAGGTTGCATCTCATGTCTATTTATATAAATATGCAATACACCCACAATTACTATTATACCATCATATGATAAATAATAAAATAAAATAACTCTAACAAACACCATTATGGAAAATTTCAAATTTCTATGAATTTTTTTTCCTAGTAAATAATTCAGCAGAATTAATTTATTTTCCACCTTGCAATCAAACACACCCCAAGTATATTATAAACATATGTATAAAGTAGGAAACCGAAAACTCGAAAAGTGTGTGTTGTTGACCGCCCTTGGACCTAGGGTACCATCCCTCTAAGTAGATGATACCATGGTTCCGTGAGGCGGGATGAATTTTAGGAAAACCCTAGAAATGTTGCAACACTGTTTGCTTTCTCGGTCTCGTCTATTGGATGAGAGCAAGATGGTTGTCCTTGAATAAGCCACCCTTGCTTGAATCTATCCTACCTATGCTTCAACTATTGGCGGAAGGGACAAGACAGAGACTGCTCAACCAAAGCATGTGTTAGGCTTTAGTCCCACATCGGATAGAACAATAGGGAGAGGGGTTAGTCTATCCTTTATATATATGTAACCCTTTCTTCAATAATAATTATCCTTTATATATATGTAACCCTTTCTTCAATAATAATTATCCTATCATTCCCATTCTACATGGTATAAGAGCCATTTCTCTCTTTCTTTTTTCTCTTAACTCTAAAACTTCCACCGTTCCCCTGCATCGCCCTCCCGTCCCTGCTCCGCCCCCTTCATCGGCTCCCCCGTTCCCTGCTCCGGCCTCCCCGCCACATCCCTTTGTCCCTGCTTCGCCAAACCGTGCCCCTGCCATCGCCCCCCTTCCCTGCACCGGACCCCCCACCACCAGCCCCCCCCGCTGCCCTTGCCACAATCCCCCCCCCTCGACCAGCCTCCTGCCCCCCCTCCGATCAGCCCCCTGCTGTCGACCCCTCCCCCCCCCCCCCCCCCCAAAAAAAAAACCCCTAATCCTAACCGTCTTTCCTAAACTATGTCCATAAACTCTAACCCTAACCCAGCTGCCTACCCCACACCCTAGCCGTCTTTCCACTAAAAATATGTTAGGATTCTCAGAGGGTAAACAATGATTTGTTTGCTGGAACCTTTGGCTCTTAACGTTGGCATCGGGAGTAAACTGTCAGGATCCTCGGAGGGTAAACAATAGTTTGTCTGGAACCTCTGACTCAACATTGGCATTAAAAATTTAACAAAGAGCAGACAAGTTGTTTGTTTTGCGTGAATCTTTGTTTCTTTTCTTACTCGATTTTTACATCAGGATCTAATGGAGAGTAACCTGGGTTGCCTCTCTGTCCTGACTTGTGTGATCAACACAATGGCGGGACCAACAAGCACTGGCATCATGATTTCATCGATTCGACTTGTCGATCGACGGTTGGACGGACCAGAGGGCTACTCGACATGGAAAAAGAAGGTCGATAAGACGCTTCGGGGAATGCGGTTGTCCAAACATCTAACTGACAATCCTCCAGACGAGACTGATCCCATATTTGAACAATGAGAGAGATGACAGTAGACTGTTTACACAGTTGATGAATTCAATGGAACCATCGGTGGAAGACATGATTCAGAATAAGAATTAGGTGAAGGAATTATGGGAGGTTCTAGCGGCGACGTTTGATGGAAAACATGATTTATCTCGTATCTACGACTAGGTCGTTGGCGTATACCGAGCAAATCAGGGAGGTAAATCTCACAAGGATCACTTTCGAACCTTTAAAGCTATGACTGATGAGATCGACCGCGTATTACCTCTCACGACGGATATCAATGAAGCGAGGCTTAACGTGAGCAGCTTCATGTCATGGCATATTTTGCCTCTCTCCGTCTTGATGTAGACTTTGCTCGCTCTCAGATCATTGCTGGATCTGATGTTCCGTCTCTGATGGAAGCTCGCTATCGTGTTCTACGGGCAGTTAAGGTCGTTGAGACCACTCTGGATGATTCTCCTGCTGATCGATCTGCTCTTGGTACTGCTTGTGCTGGATTTCGTGGTGGTCGTGGTGGACGACGTAGCGGTCGAAATGATGGTCGTGGTGGTGGACGAGGCAATGCGGTCGTGATGGAGGAAGACCGTGCACATGCTTCAACTGTGGTCTGCAAGGCCATTTCCAGTGACAATGTCCTAAAGCTCTTACCGCCAATGTTACATCAGATGCTCCTGATGATGGTGTTCAATTTGTCTAGATGGCTGCAGAGTCATATACAGATTTTCTAGAGTTCCAAGTTCAACGTCGTGGTGAGACATTCACATTTGGATCCACAGCCGGGTACTCCCCGACATGTGTGGTGAGGTCGAAGCATAGTTGATTGACTCTTGTTCGTCTGCTCACATAACTGGCGACGCATGTATGATATGTAATTATGCACCTGTGGGACGTGTTTTTGATGTTACTGTTGTCAATGTTGGTTCACTAACAGTCCGTTGACGAGGAAGTGTCCGTCTTTCTTCCGGACTGTCACTCAATTCCGTATTACGTACACCTGGCAACCCATTCAATTTACTTTCAATTAGTCAGATTACTCGCGACATGCATTGTTCGGTAACATTTTTTTCTTGATGGTTGTGTTTTTCAGGACCCGAAGACTGAAAAGACTGTCGGTAAGGGGCATGTGGTTGGAGGCTTGTACCTGTTTGAAGTACCTTCTTCTGTTGCTTGTGTCGGCGTGAAACTCGATCCTTTCGAGTTATATTGTTAATTAGGTCATCCATCCGTCCAAGCTTTCCAGAAAATGTATCCATCTTTAGATATTCTAGTTAATTTTCATTGTGAGTCGTGTTGTTTGGCTAAGCATCACCGGGTTACCTATCCGGTGAGTCATAATAAAATTGCATCCGCTCCTTTCGAGTTGGTGTATTATGATGTATGGGGACCTTGTCTAGTTGAATCAATGGTCTAGTTGAATCAATGGTGGATTTCAAGTATTTTGTTACATTTGTTGATGACTACTCACATGTCACTTTTGTCTACCTGAAGAAAAATTGCTACGAATTATTTGAAATTTGGTGCAATTTTTATGCAGAAATCAAAACACAATTTGGTGTTCCGATTAAATGCTTTCGAAGTGACAATGGTCGTATCTATCTCGTGAGTTCAATACTCATCTTTCCCGCAATGACATCATCCACCAAACCTCTTGTCGTTACACACAACAGAATGGTGTGGCCGAACGTAAGAATCTTCATCTTTTGGAAACAACGCGTGATTTTATGTTTCAAGCACGCACTTCCAACTGATTTTGGTCGAATGCGGTACTTACAACTTGCTATCTTATTAATCCCATGCCATCGTCGGTATTCAATGGTGCTACTCTATTTTCTCGGTTATATTCCGAACGAGAGCCGTTTTCTCTACCTCTCAAAACTTTTGGTTGCTTATGCTATGTTCGGGATACCCGATCGACCCTTTCTAAATTTGATCCTAAGACAATCCAATGTGTTTTCCTTGGGTATCCTAAATATCAGAAATGATATCAATGTTTTTCTTCTACCTTGAAGAAGTATTTTTTTCTCTCGGGACGTTACTTTCTTTGAAACCGTGTTTCCTCCACTTCCACAAACTACCGATCCAGTTCTCCAAGTTTATCCAGAAATAATTTCTTGTTTCCTGTTCAAACACAACAGTCTCCCGTAAGGGTGCCCTTCCCTACCGAACCAGTCTCCGGGTCCGACGGTCCGCAAACGTCGGTTCAGTCAGTACCGACGTCGTCCGAACAAGCATCGCAGATAGTGCCTACAATCACAGAGCCATCATCTTCCTCTAGCTCCACTGATTCACCAACACTTGTTCCACCAGTTCATCCTCGTCGTGCCTGCCATGATCACCCCTTGTATGTTCACAACTACAAAGGGCTCGCGAGCCACACTCAGTCCTTGATAGCCACTATTGATGAGATTCAGATATTCAATACTGCCGAGGAAGGTCTCAAACATCTTGGTTGGCGTGCTGTTATGGAGGAGATGAAAGCGCTTCGAGAGAACCATACTTGGGACTTGGTAGATTTGCCTACCGGTAAACATGTAGTAGGTTGTAAATGAGTGTTCACGATCAAGGTGAAACCAGTTGGCACTTTTGATCGTCTAAAGGCTCGTCTGGTGGCTAAAGGGTATTCTTAGACCTATGGTGAGGATTATTTTGAGACATTCTTTCCAGTTGCCATGATGACATCTGTGCGCGTATTCTTGGCCTTAGCTGTTCGCTATAACTAGTCATTACTTCAGCTGGATATCAAGAATGCATTTCTCCACGAAAATATTGAGGAAGAAGTGTATATTGTGCAACCTCCCAGGTTCGTTGTAAGGGAGGGTAAAGTGTCATTTGCGAAAGGTCCTCTACGGTCTCAAACAATCACCTCGTGTGTGGTTTGGTCGATTTACACATGTTACTCAGTTTGACATGTGTCAATCAAAGAAGGATCATTCGGTATTCTACCGGCAAACATCAGCTGGAAGTATACTGCTTGATGTCTATGTTGACAATATTATAATCACGGGAGACGACAACTAGGGTATTGCAGGATTAAAGAAGTTTCTGGGAGAACAATTTCAGACCAAGGATATGAGATTGTTGAGCTACTTCTTGGGCATTGAAGTCACACGCGGTAAGCGGGACATTGTAATGTCTCAGAGGAAGTATGTGCTGGACATTCTAAATGATGTTGGACTGATGCAAGCCAAGGGAGCAACCTTGTCCATGGATCCAGGGGCAAAGTTATTTCGAGACGAGGGGGTCCTGATGACCAATTTGGATCAGTATCGCCGAGTGGTTGAAAAACTTTACTTGGTGGTCATGACTCGTCCGGATATTTCCTTCGTCGTAAGTGTCGTAAGTAGATTTATGGCTTCTCCACGAGTTCCACGCTGGCAGACAGTTCTCAGAATTCTGCGCTATCTAGTCAAGAATCCAAGAAAAAGAATTCGGATGGAGAATCGTGGACATACTTGTGTTGAGTGCTTTACCGATGCTGATTGGGGTACAAGTCTGACGGATAAACGGTCTACATCTGGTTATTCAGTATTTATTGGCGAAAACTTGGTATCGTGGAAGAGCAAGATATGTACATAGCACCACACCATTTTTGGTGTGATCTAGAGTATTGTGGAGTGTGTGTGTTGTGCTTGACACGTATTCGACCAGGATACGACACACAATCTTGGAGTATCTGTGCATCTTAGTGTTATGACGTGGATTGGTAAGAAAAGTGACCTAGCAGGTAGCAAACTAGAAGTTCTGTAGAAGTATTCAAATTATCAAATATATGTGAAGGAGCATAAATAGGCAAACTTGAAAATTGACTAGCTCATGCAACCGGTCCACACCTTTCAGTTACGTTCTTTTGAGTTGCATTACTATTCTGAAGATCCAGAGTTTAATATGCTGTTGATTTAAATTGGAAGGAACTTGAGCTTTATATCTCACCTAGGTTGTCAACTCGTGTATCTTGTCATGTATCGATTTGCTTGTATAGCGTATGATACAGTAACTCTAGGACTAGGTCTATATTTCTAAATCCATATAGGAAACATGATTTATTAGTCTTCTCATAATTTTTTTATTTGTTTCATCTTTACATGCAATTCTAGTTCCAGAACCCAGATTCTAGTATATATTTGCTTGTATTGTATTGGAACAACTGATGCATAACACAATGGTAGTAAAATAGTAAACATGTGGTATCGTAAGATACTTATCGTGTATAATAAGATACTGACAACATAGTATCTCACACAATTTCATATCAAGATTTCGTAATGCTCATATGCTCATACATGTTAATGATTCGGATATTTCATATCAAATTATTTGTGGCATAACAGTTTTAGAATAAAAAACTAATGTTTGAAATAGTCGTAATTCATAGCCCACCGATTAGAAGTATATCATACACTGAAATAAGACGTTTTACTTATTGTACCTGGAACTACTGGATTAGCATTATGTTTTGGATGTATGTTTTATAAATCAAGTTATTTCTTTGTGATAATTTTTATGTAGTCTTTACTACGTTTTTTGCAGAGCTAGTGGTTTTGACTTGTTGTTATACAACTCTCAGTAACTTGTATTCAAGAATCTAATATTTCTTAGAGCTAAATGTGCAGCAATTAGGTGTTGCTGACTTTTCTTTAATTTGTTGTAGGTCCTCAATGTGTACATCCCAAAATACGAGACATGGGGGCAGATGTGGCCCATGATGCACAATACAACAATATTCTCATTGGTTCTGGCACAGATAATAGCCCTTGGTGTCTTTGGGATAAAAAGATCACCAGTTGCCTCTGGCTTTACCATTCCTCTTGTGATATGTACACTCCTTTTCAATGAGTATTGCAGGAAGCGTTTCCATCCTGTCTTCCAGAATTTTTCTGCCCAGGTTGATATTTTACTCCTTAAATACCGATGCTATTTATTTGCATCTATTTAACAGGTGTATCTTCCTGTACAGGAACAAAACTAAGTTTAAATAGTTGAATTTATCAGTGGTGTCTATAGTTTTTTTTATTATGTTTCTATCTCTGGCCTTGCATTATTTCATGGAACTACTATTATCGACTGTTAAAATATATAAATTGATTGCATGCCCCTTGGCAATGCAGTGACTAACTCGCACTGATTCCTTAATTGATATGTACCTCTAGGATCTCATTGATATGGATGAACAAGATGAAAAATGCGGTAGGATGGAAGAAATTCACCAACAGCTGCATATGGCCTACTGCCAGTTCTCACAAGCTGAAACTAATGATGAGTCGTGCAGAGAGATTGGCCCGATTGGCATTAGTGGGGAATCTGAGAACAAAGTTGATCCAAAGGAGTTAGAAATTGAGTTAGAGCACCCTACACTTCCTGGGCTCCCAATCTCCAGCTTGCAGCAATCTGTTAAATCACTCTCAACGCTTGTAACTGTACACAGTAGAAACTCATCAATGTAAAGTGGATTCTTTGCTCTTTTTTCTTATACTTTGACAAATTTTTTCAGGCAATATCCTGTAAATATGGTATTATCATATAGTATCAAGTGATGGATGCTTGTGGCATCAGTGATTTTTTTTTTTTTTTTGGTTTAATTGTTGCCAGTTTAAACAATAAATTGGAGTGCTGTAAAATTTTATTTTTGCCCAAGATTTTAAGCTTCCTGTCATATACTTGACGATTCTAATTGCATAGTATCGTGTAATTCTTCGTTATCTTGGCTGCTTTCTGTAGCTTGTTATGCAGCTAGAATCTCTTTTACTGGGATGTGGCTTGATGTTTTTTGATTAGCAATATTCAGTAGTCCTCCACATGCAGATGGGACATACCTTGTTTTTCTAGTCTTTGGAAGTCTCAAGAAACTACTAAATCTGGATTTTTTTTTGGTTATTGTAAGAAAATATTTCGGAAGAGCCATCTTTATCCGCTGTCAGGTGTAAACGGAGCGCTTACGTGTTTCTCTAGTTCTCATTTTCTTCTTCTAGCGGATATGAATATGAATACATGAATATCATTTGGAAATGTTGGGGAACGATAAACCAAGTTCTCCCAATGAGATGTTATTGGTAGTTCAGTCTTAAGCTCAGTTCTTAGCATCCATCTTTTGTTGAACAATTTGTTTAGATTGGTAGTAAGTAGCCAATAAGGTGGTGTTTCGTTCAAGTTTTGGAAGTTTGAGAATGTGTTTTAGATTTCTTACCCGTGGTATGTCTATGGGAATTATGAGGGGATTCATATTTTTATTGTTTGGGGAAAGTAATTTCCAAGGTCCTCTTTGGAAATAGTTTTGTTTTGTTAGAAATGTTGATTGAATATTTTGTTTGGACAATAACATTTTTATTTTACTTTGAAAATTTTAACTTCTATTCTAAACATGTAAATTTAGGTAATTATGAAAAACATTGGTATAGAAATGTTTGAATCTTTTTTTCATTGAAAAGAAATGAAAAATAAATTTTTAGGAATACAAAAACGACCCCTAAAGATCGCAGGAATGTAATCTATCGTCCTCTTCAAGATTGCCAAGTAAAGTCACCGCATGCACAAACAGTCCACCAATAAACCATTTCTTAGGTTTAGTAGCAATTGGAATAACTTTTTCCATGTCTTTTATGAAGTTGGAATATAATGTTGAGAGTAAAAGTTGTCTTTTACTACATAAAACTTTCAATAATGCTAAGTTTACTACCAAATGCTTACAACTTTCTTATAACCCTCTCTCCCCTTTGCTATGTGGCCCACATCTGATCCCACCTCTTCCTTCAATGAACGGCTATCACGTGGCATTTTTGTCACTCGAACAGCCATCGGATTCCACCTCTTCTCCCTCCTCCAATGGACGGCCATCACATGACGGTTGTAATAGAGTTGTAGGCATTTGGTTGTAGTCATAGCATAGCCCTAAAACTTTATGGGTCTTGCCTACGCAGCAGAAAATATGAAAAAACCCATGTGAAGTAGGGAACTTTGGAATTTGAAACCAAGTGTTATAAGAACCAATACTTGTACTTGCATAGTTTAACTAATTCTATTTTCCAATACATCTGTAACTCCTTGTCCTGGTATGTCTGTAACTGTGTAGTAATCATAGTACTTATAATTGCTACTTTAACTAATTCTATTTCCAAAACATCTGTAACTCCTGGTCCTGGTATGTCTGTAACTGTGTATTAATCATATAGCCATCGTCGTTAAGCATAGCTTTTATACAGGCATGTGCCTAAATGATCAGGAATCTTTTTCATTGAATGCAAGGTGATTGTCATATGTATTAAAGTAATCAATACCTTGTCTCTTAATCTTTTGCTTATTTCTGATCAATCCTCCCATCTTACTCTATGATTATATATATATATAGGACACTGCTACATGGCCTGGGCCATGTGTCAGCCTCTAATTGGCCTGATTTTCGACGGTGGCCTCCCAAACAAATAGGAGGAGCCAGTAGGGAACTGACACGTGGCCCTCTAATTGCTACTCTGTTTGTCTTGATCGACGTGCGGTTTAATCCAAATCCCCACGTACGTAATCCAAAGGGATGGAACAACCATAACAATCTATTTTTTTTTTCTTTAATCGTGACGTAGAGAAGAAGATATTCCATGTGAACTATCTTTATCCAGCTAGCTAGCATACCTTTTGACAACTAAATCAGAGCCATCACGGATGCTTTCTTCTTGGAAGAGGAATCATCAATAGACCGAGACACTACTGATTTGTATATTAAGACTAATTGGTCTGATGTCAATAATATGCCAACATACGTAATAGAATAACTACTTAGTGACTATCAACATCACTGGTTTAAATATTTAAGTGTAAGGATTGATTAATTAATCAATCAAGTGCTCATCTGAGATCCCATCAACACCATTCTCTTGTACTCTAGGCGACTCTCTCTGAAGTTGGAATAAACAAAATTTTTGCTCTGTTGACACTTGACAGCAGCGCGTGAAAACTTTGTTTTCTTGCATGAGGATTCTTCTCCTGTAGCTCTACTGGGTTAGGGATATTCTCATCACTTTACAGTCTTAATCATGGTGGCTGTGTGTGTACAATGTGGGACTAATCGCAATAAAACTGTACGACCGACAGCTTAATAAAGTTTAGTGGGGTTGGGTCGGAACAGCCAAGTCATACATATATGTCCATCGAATATCTAACTTAGAATAGGTTTAGTGGGCGCTAGCTAGCTACCTAGCTTGACTTGTGTTGTATGTTCCATGGAAAAATCTGTATATGAATGCTTTGATAAGTTTGTCACGATGAATTATATATACATACATTATGGTTACATATCTAGACATGGTAGCATAAGTTTGCATGTAACATGTTTTTTTGTGGAAACTCATCCATAGTTTATGCATACAAGTGATAATTTAGTGAGTCACTTGTCCATACAACCTTTTATCTGTCTTCAAATATATTTTACTGCAAAACTATATTCAGAGTAATAATTAACCTGTGAAATCTTGATTCCTGAATATATATATATATATATATATATATATATATGTATATATATATATATATATATACTCACTAGGATAGACCAGTCGTATCGTCCGAGCGTAAGCAAGTAAATCTTGTTCGATCAGAGGCCTAGCCTCATTGATCTCTCCAAAGAAAAATGACTTAATTAAGAAATTATTGCTTTTACAAAAAATATCGATGTTTTTTCGTGCTCGAGCCGGATGATGAAAAATTATCATGTCCGGTTCCTTCAGGGGTATTTCCTTGGTTTCCATCTCGTTTTTCATAGAATAAGCTAGAAGTGATTATATGGTTTTGATCGTGACTATCATCTTGTGCCATCGAGGCTTTTTCAGATATGGTTTTGGCCGAGAAACAACAACTCGATATCGCATTTTCAAGTATTGAGAATATGTTCAAAATTAAAGTGATATATGAGATGTATAACACTCAAGCGAAGCACTAGTAACTATGGTTATACCCATGGATCAAATTTGATTTTGGACAAGTATCTGAGGCGATACAACCCGTTTCACTTAAAATAAGAATTGTTTTGGGCAGCCTCTGACCCAAAATTAGGGACACAATATGTCGACGATATACTACTGCTATATTGTTCTGCATATTAGTGGACATGTAATGAAAGTATATTGTCTTGCATAAATTGTCTGATATAGCAGTATATCGTTGGTATACCGCCAGGGGCGGAGGCACATTAACGCTGCACTGGGCTGTAGCCCAGTGCAAGTCCAAAAAAATCACCATTTTTTTTCCAAATGGTATGTCAACTGAACCATGTAGTATAGCCCACTCCCAGTACTCCAATTGAGGAGTAAAACAAACATCAGTGGTTCACAGAATTCACTCCCTTTGGCCTTTTCACTCCCGACCTCCTCAGAACCTCACCCCCTTTCTATTCTAATAAGTTCATCCCCTTTCTCTCTCTAGGGTTTCTACAGTGGATGTTGCTCCTCCTCTCCAGCCCGATGACCGGCATGTTGCAGCCACTTCTCGGCTCCCCTCCCGCTCTCTGCTCTTCCAGTCTTCCTCTTCACCTCCTCTGGTAAAACCCTATCAATTATCATCATCACCATCCTCCTTCAAATTAAATTTTGCTTAAATGAGACCTCTTGGTTCATCAAATGATAAACTATTTAAAGGATGTTCATTTTTTTTATACAAGAAAGGAAATAATTTTAGCATCTGATATTTACAATTTGAACAACATCATAGGTTATGCTTGCCTTTTCTGTATCTGATATTTACAATTCAAAATTTGGTGTCCACAATCTATATACACACATGATATTGATTGCTATTGTTAGGCCTTTTGGAGCGAGTTGGAGTATTTTTATATGCTAGGATTTTTGATGCAACTGTAAGCGGGTGCATTCTTGTTATTGACAGTGACGAGTTGGTGCTTCCTTTTGAAGGAACACTCGATTATCGAAAGGTAACCATGTCTCCTGTTGTGACTGATTTAATACCATGGCATGTATGTTTACTTAGTTGCTACTGGATTGTGGAGCCTATTTTATTTCTTCTTGCCATATTAAATTAGCATTGCTTATTTTCTCGGATAAGCATAAGTATGTCTTAGATCTTTTCTTTGTTGTCCTCTTACTTGGTTATCTAAAACATTCATTTTATTCTTTTATGGATTTTTTTTGTTGGAAATGATGAATTGAGTACTTGTTATCTATATTTACGATTAATGTATATTTTTTCTTTAAAGTTTATTGTCTATGATAGGTTTTGAATCATCGAATTTACAAACAAATATGTCAAATTTTTGGCATAAATTTTTAGAACCTTATAATAACTTTTAGCTAGCCCACCCTACTCCAAAATCCTGGCTCCGCCCCTGCATACCGCTAGTATACAATCAACTCTGTAATGAGCCAAAATATTCCGTTGAATGGCTTCTGATTCGCGTTCCACATGTCTTTCTGATTCGCGTTCCACATGTCTTGATCTTGCCTGATATGACTCCAGAGTATTTTATTGATATGTATTATATAGTTTTACACCTACGGGTTTATTTTTGTGGGATTTGGAATCCTCGATTGTCCTGTATCAATATCTGTATGAGGATAAATACATTGTTTTCAAGTTTTAAATAATTTCGTATCGTGTTTTTGTTTCCAAATAAGTTATATTATACCTGATCAAGAAAAAGTTATATACTATACACGATTCATGAGATTAGTTTAAGGACTCTATATCACCCGTACAAGTACTCGCACATGTATCCAATGTTGGTGTTTTTGCCTTTGGACTAGTAAAGATAGTCCCACGTTGGCTACATCACCAAGTGTGTATCTTAATATAATACTTTGTATGTGTTGAGGTGTGCATATGGGGTGTGGTGGCACATGGGTGCCATGTGGGGGTGTTTTATTAGGAGAAAAATAATTAACTCCTCAATGAAAGCTTTTAAGTTTTTTGTCATGCTCTTAGATATTATTCCATAGGAGCTAAACCCCAAAGGGACTTAGCGACTCGGACTCGGGCTCAAGGGCGCAAAGTGGCATTTTGTTGGCGCACTTTGCACTTAGCATGTTATGCTCGGGTTGCTTGCGCGTGTTGCATGAGCGGGTGCTGAACAAATGCTGAGCAGACTATGCATTGGACCGTGATTGTGGGATATCAATTTTATATATTTGCTTTTTAGTCCTACATCGAAAAGAAGAAGAGGATGACCTTCCATCATTCCTTATATAAAGAGCCCTCTAGCCTCCTTTTGAGATATACCAAAAATTAAGAAAGATGAGTCCAAATGAGTCCATTCGAGTCACACAAAGAGGTGACTACGAGCGTTCCAGAATTTCTCTTGTGAAATTGCTGGCTTCTGGGAGCAGATCGTCGATAGAGGACGAATCTTGATTTGAGCAACGGTAGTCTTCACCACCCCAGCAAGAATAATTTTTATTCTATATTTCTCTCCTCTTCTTCTAGTTGTAAATGTTCTATCCCAATTGCAACTACGTTTGTAAGGAAGAACGTATTTTTGGTTCTTAATCTCAGTAACCTAGAAGGAATTATAATCAGCTACTATATTGTATTTTATATAGTTCTTTGTTGGATCGAGGTATATCAGTAAGAAAACTTTTGTGTGAACTCTTGATCTCGACTTCAACTTCTTGTTCTACCATCTTTGATTAAGCCTCGGGACTAATAATCTCAAAGTAAGATCCGGGTAAGATGGAGAACAACCGTGCAAGTCTTCTCAACACAAGTTTGTACAAACTTGAGAAGATTGACGTGCTACACTTCAATCATTTGGATGAGGAAAGAGTCTTCTGTCAAAGAGAGACTGGCACTATGCATCTACGCATTGCAACAATTAGAACATGGAATGAATCGACACATAAGCAGTCTCGGCGCAGGGCACTCACTGTGCATGGCGGGCTCAGTGAAGTGTAGTAACTGAGCATGGCGTTCTTTCGATGCATGGCAGAACTTGGCGCATGGAAGCGTCTATGTGGCTAGCTCTAAGCAAGGTCTATGCACGACCAGGTTATGCACATAGGGCTATGAGAACCTTGGCGCATGTCTCTTCAAGCATGAAGGACCATGAGAATGAGGATTGCAGATCCAATTTCAAACCAAATAGCAAGGTAAAAGCTTAACTTGGTTACTTTGATTACTTAACTTGGTTGCTATGATTGCGCAGGTTAAGTCATCTGGCGTGGTTGTTGATTGGTGAATGGACACTAGTGCATCTAGCCACGGGAGCCCTAGGAAGAGTAGTTCACCGAGGTCAAGTCTATCACTGAAGAAGGCCGAAGATCTGTCACCCTCACATTTCCATCTAAGGGTAGTTTGGTAATTATCATGGGTATTAATTATTTTAGGATTTTTATAATTAATAATTGTGCATGACTAATTTATTTATTTTATTTATTGCTAGTGTAGACTTGTTTTGGACTTGTGTAGTGGACCTAACCTTTAATTAGAAAGCATGAAACAAACTTTTGGACTAGTCTAAGTTGAGCCCATGAATTAGGCCCATGGATTAAGAAACATGATTAATTAGTGAAACCATTAAACTAGAACCTTCCCTCCCTAATTATTTCTTCATGAGAGGCCCCAAGGGGTATTTTTGACTTTGTACATTGCTTGAGGAAGGATTTTTGTCCAACCATAATTGAGAGGAGAGAGAGTGCTCTCATTTTAGTTCTTTCCCAAAATTCTAGATCTAGTTTTCCCCCTTCCAATTCCCCATCAATTCTCTTCAAATCTTCTTCTAAATTCAACATTGAAGCCCCTACATCAAAGATCTACAAGCAAGAAGCAAGGAACAAGGAGGAGGAGGCCAAGATCTACAAGGAGAGGAGCAACTTGTCATTTGGGACCTTTTCATTGGGAATTCATCTCCCAATAGGTACAAATCAGTTTTTCCCCTTCCTATAGGCTATAGATCTGAGTTTTTACCATGAAAAACCACCCCACATGCATAGGTTACCCATAGGATTTGATTTGGAATTATTTGGAGACCTACGGTGGTAGTTATGTCCATTTTGGTGCCAATTTTGGGAGAATTCCGAATTTGGCACATGTAGTGCTTGTCAATGGATCTGGTAGATCTAATTGACCATAGATTGTTTGTTTGTAGCTTGTGTCGTGTCCACAATTGGATACGTGTGGGCCGTATCTCGTCAATTTGATGAAATGGTCGATTTTGGGGATTTTCCTCCGACACGGGGCCATGTGCATATCATATGATGACACGGACACGTAGACACTATAATTTATATATGTATTGGTCATAATTTATGTTTTGGACTTGTACGTGTCCTTCGGGATACGTTTGGTTGTGAGTTGGGGGCCGTGTCGCAAGCGTATCATAGAAAAGTGTGATACGGGTGCGGTGCACCCCATGTGTTTGTGTTTTGGCTTTTGTACTATACATGCATATGTAAATATATTTGTATATACTATCTATACATTAATTGGAGTATATAATGGTGTATTTTAAGTTTTTGTGTTTATGTGTGCCTATGTGTATATATATGAGGGTATCTATATAAATACATATAAGTATGTATATATATATATATATATATATATATATATATATATATATATATATATATATATATATATATATATATATATATATATATATATATATATATATATGTTGGTGTGTATGTGTATTTGGATTTGATCTTGTGGTCTAGGTCTACATACCTTATAGGTAGATATAGTGATGTGTGTATATCTCTAGGTATATATATATATATCATCTTAGTTACATAGTTTTAAGGAATGTGGGTTAGTGCCTTGTGTTTGTTTCTTAAGGGTGTGATGACAGACTCGACACAGTTAAGGATTAGTGACACAGTGACACAGTTAAGGATCAGTCACTGTGTCCACTGTAGATGTGTGAGGAGATACTGCAGGGACTGCAGGGACTCGGGCAAGACTGCAGCTGCAGCAGAGAAAATGAAGTGAAGGGCTGTGCAGATCAGTGATTAAGAAGAAGAGGAGTTTCAGCAGCAAGGGCTGCTGTACCCAGTGGACATCTGCACTGGTGCAGTACACAAGAGAACAACCTTGTTCAGCAGCTCAGAACACAGACTGAGGACTCTACCTGAAATCAACTGAAGACTAGAAAGAGATTATACAGCAATGTGCTGAAGATTGCACAGCAATGTGCAGTCTCCATTGCACAGCTATGAGCACAGCATGAATGAAGATTTACCTGGACTGAACTGCACCTACCTGACCTGAAGACTCACTGTACAGAGACTGCTGCAGGGACCTCTAGGCAGTACTACCACAGGCTACTGTGTGCAGTGCACACCAAATCGAGCAGCAGCAATTTTGCTGAATATGAAGTTGTTGTGTGTGGAGTTGTGTTGCTGTAATATGGCTGCTGCAGAATTCCCAAGCCACTGCACTGTGCTGCAGAATTCCCAAGTTAATGTACAGCTGCTGCAGATTTCACAAAGCCAATAACAACCATGTATCTTGTCTGAGCATTTCAGCTCTGTAGTTTCGGTTTTTTGTTAGTTAGTTTCAGTTTTAGTTAGTATTAGCCAAGGTTTTGGGTTAGAGGATGGTTAGTAAGTAGGTTATGTTTATAGCTCAATAGTTAGTTAAGTTTAGACTATAGTTAGTTAGCTACACCAGCAGCAACAGAGGAGGTACACAGTATCAGTTAGCTCATAATTCATTTTTGCAGTATTAGTGTTCTGCACAGTTTCAGTATCAGGTAAGGTATTTTGGGTATTATTGAGTTAAAGCTTTGAGGTTGGTTAGTAGTTTGTATGGTGTAGTTAGTATGTATATAACTATGTATACTAGTTATAATAGTAGTCAGTGAGTTTTAGGTTCCTAGCTAGTCTATTTTAGTGTAGTGTTAGTTATTTATTAGTTGAGGTTAGTTAAGTGATCAAGGTATTATAAACAGTTAGTTTATTAGTTTAAGGTATCTATTTATATCTTGTGTTTAGTTTTAGATTTAGTTACCTTGAGATATCAGGATATCACCAAGGTATTGAGATTGAGTATCGAGGTAGTTGCGATACGCATTGGCACAAGGCCAAAGTATCATAATTAAATTGTTTTGAGATATTATTATTATTATTATATATGACTTATGTATATATATATAAACCTATTTTTATATTAGAAAATCTGCGTATCTTAGGATACGGCTTCTTGATTGCACTATGGTGTGTTAGCTTAGCTAGTATAGCATAGCTCCATAGTGTATTGACTTAGTGACTAGCATTAGACTCTTGCAACCTAGAAATGCATTGGTTTGACTTAGAAACGGCGTATTGACCTAGAACTTCTTCAACTTCTTTTATTTCCATCATGGAACCTTGTATTGATACAACATACCATATATAGGTTGTGAGACACCAGCTTGGGCATCGAGAGACACACTTTGCTCAGGACTTCAGGCGAGTACATTTCTCTGATTGTTTTCAATTCATAATGTTGTATATATGCATGTTTTAGATTAGTATACATTGATTCCCAACACAGTAATTTCACGGACTGGTGCTATATGGATCCCGTCAGGAGGTGTTATCCCCTACCGTGTGCAACGGGTACCCAATGCCATATATTTCATCGTGTGCATCAGGTATTGACTTTCATGTGCTTCTTGTGCATCCACTATTTCGTGTGCTAGTGTGACTATCGTGATTATGTACGTAACGTGTCGTGATTGGATCCATGAGTATTGGTTGGGGAGGGGGAGTAGGAGTTGGTTATGTGATCAAAGCCCTCTTGATCTCATGTGCATGTCGATTATACACCTCACGTATAATGGAGTTACCTATATACCTCATGTGCAACCTAAAACGATCACATAACAAACTCTCACTCTAAAACACATAGTTAGTATTTCTTGTTCTCTACTTGCAGTTATTCTTGTATTTACTTCCAGCTTTATTGTGCCTATTGCCTGTTCACTTGTACAGTTTATTCTTTCTACTTGTGCATCTTGTATCATTTTTCTATTGCTTGTTATATATGCTCGATTATGTTATTGGAACTGCTTTCAGAGGTATGTACTTCGCTCCAATCCTGACTGGATATATTTTTTCCAGATGATTGGCTAGAGGAGCTGTGTCCCACACATTACAGACCTCAGGAGGGTGAGACTTTAGAGGACACTCCCCTAGAGCCAGAGGACATAGTACCAGTGACCGAGGAGGTCTAGTTTTGTTTAGATGTTGTTTTAGACTATTATTTTGAGGAGATTCACAGATGTACTATTATTTCATATTGTGGATTGTATCTTCTTTCCTTCGCTATTTTCATTCGTGCATTATTTCCTCCTTAGTTTGTTTTGTGATTGAGATTGATATATTGTGAGATACCATATTGCTCCTCCGATTGGAGTTGAGATGATTGACAGGTACCATATTTTATTGTTGAGATATTAGATAGTTAGAAATGACCCAGACAGCGTTCTACCGCTTATTCTGCGGCGTAGGCTGGGCGTAGCCATGTACTCGTGCCCGAATATTAGGGTGCGGGCCGTGACACATTTTTAGTGGTGGCCCATGCAGGTCTAGATAGACATTGTAGTTGTACTCGACTAGAGTATTGCTACGAGCCTGCTTTAGGATACATGATTTAGGCTGAGAGTTACTCAATCACAACTAGGAAAAATTCCAATGTTTTGTTTTACAAATCTTTATCTATTTGATATTGTCTTTCATTTTGAATTAAGTTCTGTCCTTCTTTGATGATATCGCATTATATTCAATAATTGATTCCGTATTTTCAATCTGACTTCAGGATGCCTCCGAAGGTCAGATTCTATCGCTCAGGAGCAGCGGCAGCTTCCTCAGCTACTTCCCCGCCTGCTGCGGATAGAGTAGCAGCTGCTACTGTTACATCTTCTGTCGAGAGGATCGCCTCACCGGTCCAGGTGGGATTCTCAGCAGCCGTTTTTGGGGGTGCTCCTCCCCCGGTTCAGAGGGTTGCTCCAGTTGTTCCCGAGGATCTTCCGCCACCACCGCCAGTACCAGCTGATGCTACACAGCTGTTTGCACTTTTCCAGATGATGATGGAGGCCCAGAGGGCCCAGGCCGAGGCGCAGCACCGATAGACCGAGGTGTTGAGACAGGGCATCGAGAGTGCTCACCAGGTGGCCATCACCGCCGTAGAGAGGACCACACCACCACAGCCACGGGAGGTACAGCCCAGGCCCGGCACCATTCAGGACTTCAAAAAGTTGGATCCCCGGCCTTTCAAGGGGACAGAGGGCATCATCTATGCCGATGATTGGTTGGAGAGCATGGAGCGCGTCATGCGCTTATCCCGCCTTGCGGAGGACCTGATGGTGGAGGCAGCGAGATTGCAGATGATGGACATCGCCAGCACGTGGTTCCGGAATGAACCACGGATCGCCGATCCAGGATTGACATGGGGAGAGTTCAGGGACCTGTTCAGAAGGAAGTTCTTCCCTCCTACTGAGAGACTTGACCTGGAGCGACAGTTCCAGAACCTCTACCAGGGGAACATGTCGGTGGAGGAGTATGCCGCCGAGTTTGGTAGGTTGAGCAGATATGCCGACTATATGGTGAGAGACCCAGAGAACCGGGCTAGTAGGTTCAGAGAGGGTCTGAACTGGGAAGTGAAGGCTCTCATTTCTTCGAGCCACGAGACATATACAAACATCTTGAGGGAGGCTCGCAAGGTCGAGAGAGACCTGAGTGGGAGGCACAAGAGGGACCGAGATGTTTATGGTGGCAGCAGCAGCACAGGTCCAGCGAAGAAGCCGTATTTCCAGCACCAGAGGCAGCAGTCTAATGCGCCTAACCGAGCACCGGTACAGCAGACGTATCAGATGCAGAGACCAGCCCAGACAGCTCGTGCTTGCCCCTTCTGTAAGAAGGCAGGACACGGATGGGACATTTGCAGGAAGAGGCTCGATCAGTGTTTGTTTTGCGGTTCAGTAGATCACCAGCTGAGGGATTGCCCCAAGACCTTAGCTCGGTCAGTTCAGGACGTAGCTCCTATCCAGAGGATACCCGTGAGACACCCAGCGGGACAGCCGAGAGGACCTCCTTTACAGCCCCAGCAGCAAAAGTTCGTGCAGCACCAGCACCAGCAGAGAGGTGCACATCAGGGGCGAGCTTTTGCCCTGACCGTTGAGGAGTCAGAGCCAGTCGGAGACGTTATATCAGGTCCAGTCTTACTCGATTCTTTTCCAGCTCATGCCTTATTTGATTCTGGTGCATCTCATAGCTTTGTATCTGTATCTTTTGCTTTGAGACATCGTCTTGAGTCTGAACTGTTGGTGCGGACTTGCAAGATCATGACAGGGGGGTGGCATCATCCTGGTCAGTGATGTTTGCAAGAACCAGAGGGTTTATATGGGAGGTCGTGAGCTGAGTGTATGTTTACTTGTAATGCCACTTCCGGGTTACGATATAGTACTTGGAATGGATTAGTTGAGTAGACATCACGCTAGTATCGATTGTCGTGGAGGCAGAGTTTTATTTCAGACACCAGGAGAGCCGGAGTTCGAGTTTGTCCGAGGAGCAGAGCAGAGCGAGGGCATTTTCTGTGGGACTTTGGTAGAAGAGCAGGAGCCACCACATCCGTTGATTGCAGAGTTCTTGGATGTCTTTCTAGAGGATTTGTCGGGGTTGCCGCCGGACAGAGATATGGAGTTCTCTATAGACTTAGTGCCAGGAGCAGAGCCAATCTCTCAGCACGTCTATAGAGTAAACAACAGTGAACTGGCAGAGTTGAAGAAGCAGGTGGATGAGTTGTAGGACAAAGGCTTTATCCGTTCTAGCTCGTCACCATGGGGTGCTCCAGTACTGTTTGTACCCAAGAAGGATGGGTCGGTACGTATGTGTATCGACTACAGGGCACTTAATAACCTCACTATCAAGAACAAATACCCGTTGCCGCGGATTGATGACTTGTTCGACCAGCTGAGCGGAGCGAAGGTATTCTCGAAGATAGACTTAAGGTCAGGGTACCACCAGGTGAAGGTGAAAAGGGAAGACATCCCGAAGACGGCTTTCAGGACTCGCTATGGACAGTTCGAGTTCTTGGTGATGCCGTTTGGGTTGACCAATGCCCCGGCAGTGTTCATGAACCTGATGAACAAGGTATTTCATCAGTACCTAGATCAGTTTGTTGTAGTCTTCATAGATGATATTCTGATATATTCGAAGACCCCGGAGGAGCATGAGCAGCACTTGAGGATTGTTCTGGAGATCCTCAGGAAGGAGAAGTTGTATGGCAAGTTGTCGAAGTGTGAATTTTTCCTTGATAAGGTTGAATTTCTTGGGCATGTCATTACAGGAGATAGAGTCTCGGTGGACCCGAAGAAGATCTCAGCAGTTGAATCGTGGTCTACCCCGAGTTCAGTAGCAGAGATCAGGAGCTTCCTTGGATTAGCAGGCTACTACCGGAAGTTTGTTCAGGACTTCTCCAGACTAGCAGAGCCGATGACTAGGCTGACCAGGAAGGACGTGGAATTCGTCTGGACTGAAGATTGCCAGTCAGCATTTGAGGAGCTGAAGAGGAGATTGACTACAGCTCCCATCTTGACACTACCATCAGGAGCAGGAGGATTTTCCATTTACAGTGATGCATCAGGGAAGGGTTTGGATTGTGTACTACAGCAGCACGAGAAGGTAATTGCCTATGCTTCCAGGCAATTACGTCCGCATGAGAAGAACTACCCTACCCATGATTTGGAGCTTGCAGCAGTTATCTTTGCTCTCAAATTGTGGAAACACTATCTATATGGAGAGAGAGTAGAGATCTTCACAGACCATAAGAGCTTGAATTATGTGTTTACACAGAAGGAGCTCAACATGAGGCAGCGGCGATGGTTGGAGCTGATAAAGGACTTCGACATATCTTTGCAGTACCATCCAGGAAAGGCCAACGTAGTCGCGGATGCTTTGAGCAGGTATCCCGTGGCTATGTGCTTGACTAGGGACAGGCATCTATTGGCAGACCTCGATAGTTTGGGCATTGAGGTATTGATTCCGGGAGTCGCAGTGCAGATGTGGGGACTTCAGGTTCAGTCGGAGCTGATGGACCGAGTCAGAGCCGGAAAGTATGAGGATGAGTCTCTGCGGAGCATCAGAGCACAGGTTCAGGTCGGGCTAGCAGAGGGCTTTACCGTCGCAGATGATGGATCATTGTGACACGGTACCAGGTTGTGCGTACCAAAGGGAGCATTACGCGAGGAGATCATGCAGGAGGCACATCGTTCCCAATACTCTATGTATCCCGGTGCCAACAAGATGTATAGAGACATGAGGGAGCATGTATGGTGGTATGGCATGAAGCGAGAGGTAGCTAGCTTCGTGTCCAGATGCTTAGTTTGCCAGCAGGTAAAGGCGGAGAGACAGAGACCTGGAGGATTGCTTTAGCCTCTGCCCATTCCGGAGTGGAAATGGGAGCATGTTACCATGAATTTTGTATTAGGGCTTCCGCGTTCTCCAGGAGGCAAGGATGCGATTTGGGTCATCGTGGACAGGTTGACCAAATCAGCCCACTTTCTGCCATTTAAAGTGGGTACATCTACGGAGAGACTTGCGGAGATGTATGTGCGCCAGATTGTCAGATTGCACGGTGTTCCAGTGAGCATTATCTCGGATCGGGATAGCCGCTTCACGTCCCATTTTTGGAGGAGTCTGCAGGCTAGCTTGGGCACTCAGCTCAAGTTCAGTACCGTTTATCACCCTCAGACGGACGGACAGTCGGAGAGGACTATTCAGACTCTCGAGGATATGCTACGCACCTGTGTTTTGGATCTTGGAGGTTCTTGGGAGGATCACCTTCACTTGGTAGAGTTTTCATACAATAACAGCTACCAAGCCAGCATTGAGATGTCACCATTCGAGGCGTTGTATGGACGGAGATGCCGCACTCCGTTGTCCTGGGATGATGTTGGCGACATGGCTTTATTGGGACCAGAGATGGTAGTGGATGCAGCAGAGAAGGTGAAGCTTATCAGAGATATACTTCGAGTGGCGCAGGACAGGCAACGACATTGGGCCGATAGCCACCGGAGACCTCTGGAGTTTGAGGTATAGCTTTAGTTTTGTCTTGTTTTTGTTTGATTGTTGCTTGTTAGAGTGCTAAGTTTGTATTTCGTGCTAGGTTGGCGGTCTGGTTTTCTTGAGGATTTCTCCGACACGTGGCACGATTCGTTTCGGTGGAGGCGGCAAGCTTAGTCCGCGATTTATCGGTCCTTTCAGCATTCTTGAGAGGGTCGGTGCAGTCGCCTACAGACTAGACTTACCACCTGCACTGGAGGGAGTGACAACGTGTTTCACGTGTCACAGTTGAGACGATACGTGGCAGATCCCAGTCATGTGTTGGATCATTCGGAGATAGAGGTGGGCCCTACTCTCAGTTATCCAGAGCAGCCAGTGGAGATTCTGGATCGGAGAGAGAAGGTGCTGAGGAACCAGACGATTCCTTTGGTGCGCGTCGCGTGGAGGCATCACTCGCCAGGAGAGAGTACCTGGGAGCGAGAGGCCGAGATGCGCGAGCGATATCCGTATCTTTTCGAGCCGTGAGGTATAATTCTTTCTTGCATTATATTGTTTGTTTTGGTAGATAGTTTCTTCCTTAAATTTCGAGGAAGAAATTTTTCTAAGGTGGGTAGGTTTGTCACCCTCACATTTCCATCTAAGGGTAGTTTGGTAATTATCATGGGTATTAATTATTTTAGGATTTTTATAATTAATAATTGTGCATGACTAATTTATTTATTTTATTTATTGCTAGTGTAGACTTGTTTTAGACTTGTGTAGTGGACCTAACCTTTTAATTAGAAAGCATGAAACAAACTTTTGGACTAGTCTAAGTTGAGCCCATGAATTAGGCCCATGGATTAAGAAACATGATTAATTAGTGAAACCATTAAACTAGAACCTTCCCTCCCTAATTATTTCTTCATGAGAGGCCCCAAGGGGTATTTTTGACTTTGTACATTGCTTGAGGAAGGGTTTTTGTCCAGCCATAATTGAGAGGAGAGAGAGTGCTCTCATTTTAGTTCTTCCCCAAAATTCTAGATCTAGTTTTCCCCTTCCAATTCCCCATCAATTGCCCATCAATTCTCTTCAAATCTTCTTCTAAATTCAATATTGAAGCCCCTACATCAAGGATCTACAAGCAAGGAGCAAGGAACAAGGAGGAGTAGGCCAAGATCTACAAGAAGAGGAGCAACTTGTCATTTGGGACCTTTTTATTGGGAATCCATCTCCCAATAGGTACAAATCAGTTTTTCTCCTTCCTATAGGCTATAGATCTGAGTTTTTACCATGAGAAACCATCCCACATGCATAGGTTACCCATAGGATTTGATTTGGAATCATTTGGAGACCTACGGTGGTAGTTATGTCTATTTTGGTGCCAATTTTGGGGGAATTCCGAATTTGGCACATGTAGTGCTTGTCAATGGATCTGGTAGATCTAATTGACCATAGATTGTTTGTTTGTAGCTTGTGTCGTGTCCATAATTGGATACGTGTGGGCCGTATCTCGTCAATTTGACGAAACGGTCGATTTTGGGGGTTTTCCTCCGACACGGGGCCATGTGCATATCATATGATGACACGGACATGTAGACACTATAATTTATATATGTATTGGTCATAATTTATGTTTTGGACTTGTACGTGTCCTCCGGGATACGTTTGGTTGTGAGTTGGGTGCCCTATCGCAAGCGTATCATAGAAAAGTGTGATACGGGTGCGGTGCACCCCATGTGTTTGTGTTTTGGCTTTTGTACTATACATGCATATGTAAATATATTTGTATATACTATCTATACATTAATTGGAGTATATAATGGTGTATTTTAAGTTTTTGTGTTTATGTGTGCCTATGTGTATATATATGAGGGTATCTATATAAATATATATAAGTATGTGTATATATATATATATATATATATATATATATATATATATATATATATATATATATATATATATATATATATATATATATATATGTTGGTGTGTATGTGTATTTGGATTTGATCTTGTGGTCTAGGTCTACATACCTTATAGGTATATATAGTGATGTGTGTATATCTCTAGGTATATATATATATCATCTTAGTTACATAGTTTTAAGGAATGTGGGTTAGTGCCTTGTGTTTGTTTCTTAAGGGTGTGATGACAGACTCGACACAGTTAAGGATTAGTGACACAGTGACACAGTTAAGGATCAGTCACTGTGTCCACTGTAGATGTGTGAGGAGATACTGCAGGGACTGCAGGGACTCGGGCAAGACTACAACTGCAGCAGAGAAAATGAAGTGAAGGGCTGTGCAGATCAGTGATTAAGAGGAAGAGGAGTTTCAGCAGCAAGGGCTGCTGTACCCAGTGGACATCTGCACTGGTGCAGTACACAAGAGAACAGCCTTGTTCAGCAGCTCAGAACACAGACTGAGGACTCTACCTGAAATCAACTGAAGACTAGAAAGAGATTGCACAGCAATGTGCAGAAGATTGCACAGCAATGTGCAGTCTCCATTGCACAGCTATAAGCACAGCATGAATGAAGATTTACCTGGACTGAACTGCACCTACCTGACCTGAAGACTCACTGTACAGAGACTGCTGCAGGGACCTCTAGGCAGTACTACCACAGGCTACTGTGTGCAGTGCACACCAAATCGAGCAGCAGCAATTTTGCTGAATATGAAGTTGCTGTGTGTGGAGTTGTGTTGCTGTAATGTGGCTGCTGCAGAATTCCCAAGCCACTGCACTGTGCTGCAGAATTCCCAAGTTAATGTACAGCTGCTGCAGATTTCACAAAGCCAATAACAACCATGTATCTTGTCTGAGCATTTCAGCTCTGTGGTTTCGGTTTTTTGTTAGTTAGTTTCAGTTTTAGTTAGTATTAGCCAAGGTTTTGGGTTAGAGGATGGTTAGTAAGTAGGTTATGTTTATAGCTCAATAGTTAGTTAAGTTTAGACTATAGTTAGTTAGCTACACCAGCAGCAATAGAGGAGGTACACAGTATCAGTTAGCTCATAATTCATTTTTGCAGTATTAGTGTTCTGCACAGTTTCAGTATCAGGTAAGGTATTTTGGGTATTATTGAGTTAAAGCTTTGAGGTTGGTTAGTAGTTTGTATGGTGTAGTTAGTATGTATATAACTATGTGTACTAGTTATAATAGTAGTCAGTGAGTTTTAGGTTCCTAGCTAGTCTATTTTAGTGTAGTGTTAGTTATTTATTAGTTGAGGTTAGTTAAGTGATCAAGGTATTATAAACAGTTAGTTTATTAGTTTAAGGTATCTATTTATATCTTGTGTTTAGTTTTAGATTTAGTTACCTTGAGATATCAGGATATCACCAAGGTATTGAGATTGAGTATCGAGGTAGTTGCGATACGCATTGGCACAAGGCCAAAGTATCATAATTAAATTGTTTTGAGATATTATTATTATTATTATATATGACTTATGTATATATATATAAACCTATTTTTATATTAGAAAATCTGCGTATCTTAGGATACGGCTTCTTGATTGCACTATGGTGTGTTAGCTTAGCTAGTATAGCATAGCTTCATAGTGTATTGATAGCATTAGACTCTTGCAACCTAGAAATGCATTGGTTTGACTTAGAAACGGCGTATTGACCTAGAACTTCTTCAACTTCTTTTATTTCCATCATGGAACCTTGTATTGATACAACATACCATATATAGGTTGTGAGACACCAGCTTGGGCATCGAGAGACACACTTTGCTCAGGACTTCAGGCGAGTACATTTCTCTGATTATTTTCAATTCATAATATTGTATATATGCATGTTCTAGATTAGTATACATTGATTCCCGACACAGTGATTTCACGGACTGGTGCTATATGGATCCCGTCAGGAGGTGTTATCCCCTACCGTGTGCAACGGGTACCCAATGACATGTATTTCATCGTGTGCATCATGTATTGACTTTCATGTGCTTCTTGTGCATCCATTATTTTGTGTGCTAGTGTGACTATCGTGATCATGTACGTAACGTGTCATGATTGGATCCCTGAGTATTGGTTGGGGAGGGGGAGTAGGAGTTGGTTATGTGATCAAAGCCCTCTTGATCTCATGTGCATGTCGATTATACACCTCATGTATAATGGAGTTACCTATATACCTCATGTGCAACCTAAACCGATCACATAACGAACTCTCACTCTAAAACATATAGTTAGTATTTCTTGTTCTTTACTTGCAGTTATTCTTGTATTTACTTCCAGCTTTATTGTGCCTATTGCCTGTTCACTTGTACAGTTTATTCTTTCTACTTGTGCATCTTGTATCATTTTTCTATTGCTTGTTATATATGCTCGATTATGTTATTGGAACTGCTTTCAGAGGTATGTACTTCGCTCCAATCCTGACTGGATATATTTTTTCCAGATGATTGGCTAGAGGAGCTGTGTCCCACACATTACGGACCTCAGGAGGGTGAGACTTTAGAGGACACTCCCCTAGAGCCAGAGGACATAGTACCAGTGACCGAGGAGGTCTAGTTTTATTTAGATGTTGTTTTAGACTATTATTTTGAGGAGATTCACAGATGTACTTTTATTTCATATTGTGGATTGTATCTTCTTTCCTTCGCTATTTCCATTCGTGCATTATTTCCTCCTTAGTTTGTTTTGTGATTGAGATTGATATATTGTGAGATACCATATTGCTCCTCCGATTGGAGTTGAGATGATTGACAGGTACCATATTTTATTGTTGAGATGTTAGATAGTTAGAAATGACCCAGACAGCGTTCTACCGCCGATTCTGCGGTGTAGGCTGGGCGTAGCCACGTACTCGTGCCCGAATATTAGGGTACGGGTTATGACAAGATCTCGATAGTGAACAAGGATCAAGCAGAGGATCTGGGGATTGGGACAATGGTTCTGGACTTCGAGAAGTTACATTCAAATAAGTACGTGTAGCAAAGTACCAGTGATTACCAAAGAACTAATCTCAGGAAGTCTGTTGTAGACTTGAGGGCGAACATCCATGGTTGCCAGATGGTGACATTTTGGCAGGAGACATACTTTGAAATAAGGCTTCAGTATCAGATGGATGTTCGAGCTTCTGCTTGTGATTAGAGTCTCATTACAAGAGTTGTGAGTCACCAAGACTAGGACATGTACTCTGTACCGCAAGATGTCTAGTCTATGGTTTATCTCCAAATATGGGGGTAAGATGGTAGAGAAGTGTGAGGTCTGTGCGCAGTCAAAGATTACAAGAAAATCTTTCAAACGGATAAAATTAAGTACATATTTTCTGGAGTTGGTATACTCAGATATCTGTGACTTCAAACAGTTCTCCACAAAGGCCATGATAAAGTATTTCATTACCTTCATCGACAAATACTCGAAGTACGCATTCGTCTATCTGCTCAAGAAAAAAGATGAAGCATTCGAGAATTTCAAGGAGTTCAGGGCTGAGGCTGAACGTCGAAAAGGGCAATAACTCAAGAGACTCAGAAGTGATCGAGGCAGAGACTATAGGTCTATTGAATTCACATCTTTCTGCAAAGAACATGGAATTGTCAATGAGACGACTGCTCTAAATTCTCCTCAATCAAATGGAGTAAGCTGAATGAAAGAACAGAACGTTGACAGAGATGATAAAGTCAATGCTGTTAACTGTGGGTCTTCCAAACGGCTTCTGGGGAGAAGCTGTGCTAACGGCTATGTTCATTCTGAACAGAGTGCTGTATGCAACTTTCGATGTCAATCCTCATGAACTTTGGTTCAAAGTCAGACCCAACTTGAAAATCATTCGAGTGTGGGGGTGTCTGGCGTATGTGAAGCTTCCCGACTTGAAGATTCAAAAACTAGGAACAAGGACTACGAAGACAATCTTCCTGGGATTGTAGAAGAATAAAAAATCTTCATGTTTATGCGCCCGAGCAGCCATGCGCCTAAGGGCCTGATTCAGTAAAAGTCAGACCACATACAACGTAGGCGGCATCCACAAGGCTATGATCCTCCAGCTCAAGCAATGTTCGACCGAAGACAGTGCTTCCAAGGTTAGTGAGAAGGCCGCATAGGACACTCTATGCGGCACACAACACGCCTTTGTCTATGCGGCATAGGCAATGATCCTAAAGACATGCGACATGGATTTTAGACGCAGGCAAGCTAGCCATAGGGTATCACTTCCATCAGTCACAACTTTAATAACTCTGACAACATTAATTGCTCTGCAAAATGCCTCGTATTCGGTGAAGACGACGAGCGTTAGCTCTTACATCAGAGAGTCATATATTCTTTTGTCTGTATATAACTGTGCAATACCACACGTACACATGATAAACCTCCATGCATCAAAACTCTCCAAAATACCAAGCTCTCTATGCTCTCCATGCGCCACTACTCCCTCAAGTAGCTATATACGGCCTGAACAACCAAGTCGCAGAGAAGCCACATAGTATACTATATACGGCCTGAACGACCACAGAGCAGAAAGGCCGCATAAAACCTCCCAGACACAGATTCTGATGTCTGTTAGAAGCCCTGATACATCACTCATCACTCTGAGATGCTTCGAGACTCGTGAAAATGATGGCTCAGAAAAAGATAACAAGTCACATCAGTACATTAATTGCTTCTACAAACGTGCCATGCCACGTGTCCTACGTATGCGGCTACAAGACCTATACGGCCTCGTCACCATGCAGCTTAAATATCCATTCGACCAAAGCTCGACGCGAGCTCACATGCGGCCTCGTCACCATGCAGCTTAAATATCCATTCGACCAAAGCCCGATGAGAGCTCGCATGCGGCCTCGTCACTATGTGTCGCATGCGGCCACAACGCCATGTAGCCAAAGTGTCAATTCGACTAAGGCCCAATGAGAGTGCCTATGCAGCTACGACGTCATGTGTCCACAGAAAGACACATGCGGCCAAGTTGCTATGCGGCCTCCAGCTCATAAGATCTTTTCGTTACAATTGCAGAGATCTTTGCACAGTTGGTGCTGACTGCGTGTCTAGCTGACCAAGTCATGCACACAGCAGATTGAAAACAACTCCGAGATCTCTTTAACAATATATCTCAACCAAGACCACGTAGCAATTTGCCCATGGCATGCGGCTAAAGTTGCAACTGGATTCTGTTGAAGGAGCCTTATGCAGCCACTAAACAGAGGCATATGCGGCACCCATAGCCCATCAGAACGAGGCTATAAATAAGAGCAACTTGAATGTTCTAAGGGCAGGCTTTTTTTTTTCTGCTTCAGAGAGAGAGAGAAAGCATACCACCCCCGGCCAATACAGAGAGAGAGAGCATACTGAGATAAGCAAAGAGAGAACGTAAGCTTCTTCACCCTGCGTCGGATCGTCCACGGAGTAAAGGAGACGCCATAACACTTCTTGTCCATCGTCATATCCCAGAATCAAAAATATCGTACTTAGATTGTCTGACAAGGACCTCTTTGTACTTTCTTTCGTTTATTAATTAAATCAAGCACTTTTAGAACTTTTTGAATTTAATGGCGAATAAGATGACGACTCAGTTGGGCATAATCCTTCTCCTCTGATGTGAAAGTTGTGATGCAATCCGACGCAGTCGAGCTCAACTCAACTCAAAGGATGCGAGTGGTCCGCTTCGACCAGCAGGCTTTCGAGGACATGCTCTCCGGGGATAACGCGAGTCCTTCTTCGTGGTAAGAAAAGCCCAAGAAGATTCGCATGACGTGGGTAGAAAAGGCCACCGTACCTCACCCAACTGCGGAGCAGGCGCTCTCCGTCTCTCTCTGCCGTAGGGACCTCACATCATGCGTCCACTACTTATGCGGCAACGCCTCTTCCAAACAGAAGGGTGCTCACCACTTGAAGACCCGCAGGACGTGGATAGAAAAGGCTACCGTACCTCATCCAACTACGGAGCTTGAACTCCTCGCCTCTCTCTGTTGCTGAAGGCACTCACCAGGCTTCCCCTCAGGCTGTCTATGCGGCATCCTCGCCTGACGTAAAAAATGCTCAGCATTCAAACTATGGCAGGGGAAAACACTATAATGCCAGACATTCGATCGCTGATGCAACCTCTATGCGGCCAAATAGGAGGCCACAAAAGACTCACTATGCGGCATCGGTTGACGGTCGTAGGCAGATGGCCGCATGCAACTATGACAGCAGTCGAACCTCTGTTTTTGACCGAATCTTACGCAACGCTGACCCTATGCACCATGCTGAGAATGGTGACAACCCAAAGTTGGACTCTCCATACTATGCGCCTCCAGGTGCCAAGTCAAAGAAGTCTGGGGCAGTGGAAGCTCGTCATGCTCAAGCAACTGTCCATTCGGCTGACCGTCGGAGGGCACTGCTAACTGTTATGCGGGCCCCTGATGGAAAGCTATATAAAACTGACCCGTGCGTCCAACCCTCAGTGGTAAATAGACATGGTCCGTCTCAAAAGTCTTCCATCGACGATCTGGAAAAAGTTCTTGTATGAACCCTAAATCAGGGAGCAAAAATAATACCCACGCACCTCTGCGCTCGGTCTACCCGTGCTCACGATAAGGGTGCAAAGGTAAGTCAGCCCTTGCATGACTTGCGCAATATGATCAATCACAAGTGCAAGGCGATGGGGGCAGCTATGGCATGTGAAGTGTCCTCCCCAGGACATTATTGTGCCAAAATTATTATCAACTATTGCTGTAACAAAGTGGCAGTACCCACAAGCTTACAGTCGATATTCTAACGACTGTACCCGAAGGCACCTATCTGGTAACAACCCGGAGATCAGGTGTAAACGCCAGAGGAAGAGGAGCTGCCCTTTGTCTCATGTTACTCAGCTCAGAAGGTCCCTTCCACCACAGGAGGAAGGAAGTCCAGTACCTCTAGACCGTCACTCTCAACTAGAGCATTGAGAAGGAGAATATCAGAAGGACCAACAGCGGGACCCACGATAGGTTTTTTTAGGGTACCCGCTCGATGAAGAAGCTATCAGCCGCTGGGGTATTTCTTTCTCAGAACCCCTAGGGGTTACACAAATTGGGGGCAGTAATCCCCCGAACCTATGCAACAACCCATCATTCCGTAAAGACAATGAATCTCAAGGGACAGATGCTGAGTTCTCTGGGGGTAATCACCCTCATCAAGAAGATACAGCTTCCAAAGCTGGGGGTAGCTTTTCCTCTGATTCTAGAGAAGATATAGCACTTTTGGATTTTCCTGAGGACAACGATTCCGAGGAAGCTGACAGCAACATGCCTAGTGTTAATACAGCATCTAAGGCTGGGGGTAGCAATCCTCAAGAATCGGAAGATGGTGCGATGATGCCTACCTCCCCTAAAGACTGTAACTCCAAAGGAACAGACAATGACATGCTTGGGGGTAGTCACCCTTGAATAGTCAGAGCATCATCTGAAGCTGGGATTAGCATCTCCTTTGAGTTTGAAGACAATACAACGATGCCCGTCTTCCCTGAGGACAGTGCGACTCAGGAACCGAAGGTGAAAGGACTCAGCGATCGCCAACGTCTCGATGCTCTAGAGGCAATGATACACACCATGAGTGCCACAATATAGACTTTGGCCCAGGCAATACTGGAGATCAAGGCGAACATACTCCTGCCACCCTCGGGGCCCGCAGTAACTGTCATATCCCAGTCCCAAAATATCGAGGGACTAGCCACGTGGCAATGGCCAGCAGCACACACCGATAGGCAAACCCAATTTAATGGACCCATCAGGATGTACTTAAGCTGTAGTACAACAATAAGGGTCTAAATAGTTTAATCTCACCCACAAAAATGAATATATCAATATCAGAATCATAGTAAAAAATCAAATGTCAATAAACATAACTCGGAGAACAACCCGATAATGAGTCTGGTATAATAGTCAAGAAATAAGATAACAACATCATATACTGAGTATGGATAAGACATATACTCAGGAGAAATCCTCAACGATCACCTCGTCTTCTGGGTTTGGTACTACTCTAGTGCCTGCTCCTGTTCCTGCTCCTGCTCCTGTCCCGTATACCTCAGGGTAGACCTCGTCTGCTAATCCTGGGAACATAATCCGGATCCAGGTCCTCAGGGGACATAGCAAGGTACAAAATAACTCAAGCCAAAATAAATACAGTGTATCAATAATTGAAATAATAGGGTAAATTATATAACCAGCTAAGTGATATGCAAGATGAGAGCATCACTAGAACTCAGGCTGAGACCACTACAAGCTCGGTGTCGGGGAGCCGGTAGCAGAGATATCGCTAGTAGAGTGCCTAGCTCTGATATAGAGTCTGAGGCCTCACAATATATATATATATATATATATATATATATATATATATATATATATATATATATATATAAGCCTGTAGCCTGTGTGTCTCTCTCCACCCAATGTAATCATACGTCTCATTTCCATGACACGCAAGATCATATCTAATGCAGCAAGTCATAATAAGATCTAAGTATATGAATAAAGTATATGTCATGAAACCTATATCCTATACAGAATCATCATGAATATCTCAGGAAGATTCTGTCTCATGAATAGTGTCAGGTGTCCTGGGTATGACGTACTTGATAATGCAAGCACGAGAATGTAAAGGGTCTCGATATCCATCTCTAGGTAACATTACACAACTCTGCGTATAGTGTTGACACCCGAATATTATTCGGACGCTAAGTAATGTCACATGGTCCTAAGTTAAGCATATACATCATATAAATAAATCAAGACAACAATATGAAGCAGGTACTGCAAGTTTTGGCAAGGTACACTTGCCAGGGGTTCTGACTCCAACTGTAGCTCTGGTAGCAGTGAGATTTGCAGGTACTCCCCCGGTTGCTGAAATAGACATCACCATCAGATTCAGAAGACATCAAATAGCTAAAAATGCCTGTCCTTGAGTCCAATTTGGACACAGGAGCAAAAATGACAGTTCTTGGTCAAAGCGAGGTCCACATGTGGCCCACTTCGCACTGAAAAATGTGTCAGAGACAATATTCTCCAAATTTGTCAAACTTAGTGTCCATAAGTCTAGAACGACGATACAAACCCAACAGAACGTCCAGAACTGGATTCCGATGAGTCGATCACAAAATCGCCCGTCAAGTGGAGCCGCGGGGCCCACGATACGCAATTTTGTCAACGTTCTCCGAATCGAACCAAACTTGGGTTACAGGACCAGCGTATTTCTACGAGTCCGATGACGCAAGTTTCGTTTTGATCCGACGTGTGTATACGAAGCTACAACGAGTTCCAGAACATGGCCGATACGGGGTGTTGTCGACGGATACACGTTGATTTCGGTGTGCACGCACATCCAAATCAACTTCTGCAAAATCCCAAACGTCCGTATTAACGGCGCGCACCTTTCGGTAAAGTTCGCACATGACCAAGTCGTCCCGTTTGGCGGGACGCACTTAGTTCCGGGGAAAAATAGGGCAAATATTTTCCTGATTTTGGATTGTAGTTCGCGATCGCCACATGACGCGACACACCGAGCGTGTTGTACGGGTATCGAGAGGGTCACTCAGGGTTCACGTCACAACAGACAGAACGGGAAATAGGACAGCGAGGAGAGAAAAACGGCTACCTGAACAGGGCTCCGTAGAGGGCTGAAACGCGCACTCGCGAGACGTCGCGACACAGCGACTGCTAGGGCTAGGGTTTCTTGTTTGCCGCCGGAGATGGCCAAAGCTGGTGGCTGCTCGTCGTGGTCATCGTCGAACGGGACTGGCGGAGCTGGAGGCGGTGAGGCGGCGCGCTGACTGAGCTCGGGGGCTGGTCGTCGAGGCGTCGATCATGGAAGATGGCGGAGCTCGACCTGCCGGCTCTGGTCGAGGGGCAGCGGAGGCGGTGGCGCTCGTGGAGGCTGAAGGCGGAGGAGGGAGGTGGCCGGGGCTGCTCGCAGAGGGGTGACTCGGCGGAGAGGCTCGGGGACGACGGGGCTAGGGTTACGGGGAGAGAGAGGCGGTGGAGCTGACGGTGGCTGAGGGGGCTGCGGGTTAAATAGGAGGAGCGGGCGGCCATTGCGGGAGCGGAGGAGGCGTAGGACGATTGCGGGGAGGAAAACCAAGGGGTCGCCGATGGTTACGAGCGGAGGAGTCGAAAAGCTACGACGGTTACGGGCGGAGGAATCGGCAGGGTCGGGGAAACAGTTAGGGTTCAGACGGGTTAACGGGTCGGGTTGAAGCGGGTCGGGTCGGCTAACGGGCCTGGATCCGACCAGCTAGGGTTTGGGCCCGGTTCATCTAGACCGGGTCGGTTTGGTTCAGGTTGGTCTGGGTCATAAATAAACCGGGTTTATTTAGTATTTATTTTGGTTTAATAAATAATTTGTCTTTAGGTCTTTAAAAAATGTTTTCGGGGTCCAATAAATTCCAGGAAAATTGCTCTATGTCTAATATTTTATTTTACACCAAAAAATATTATTTTTATAATATTTTAATATTCAATAAACATATTTAAAATTATTTAAAACCAGAATACCTTGATTTTAATTAGTTAAAAAATCACAAAAAATTCCAAAAAAATTATAAAATTTGAATTTTAAAATTCCTGAAAAATTAGGGGGTTTACAATCTACACCCCTTAAGAGGATTGTGCCCTCGCAATCAAAGAATAATCGGTCAACAGAGATGACACGGTTGCAAGCATTGTTCGAAGCACATTACTGTCAAGAATCATGATTCAGGAGAATCAAAGGATGAGGTTTATGTAAAAACACATAGGGAATGAAAACATTATTTTCCTAAGCAATGGAAGTTATGCAATTTCCAGAGTGAAGGAAATCTAGCTAAAGCAAAAAAACTACAGTTTAGAAAACTAGGTTATCACTTATAAAAATATACTAGGTTATTAATTATTAGCAAGATCAAAACTACCAGGTTAAGGCTAAGGTCACGAACCAATAGGCACGAGCTAAAGCAATACTAGAATAGATAACTATGGAAAACTTACACGCATTTGCTACTCCAAGAGTCTGCGCGTCCTCTAAGGTCATCATGAAGGCTTGTCCGCATCCTTGCGGTGGATTCCTCTGCTGCTGCTGAGCCTGCTGGAAGAGTAGTGCCTGGGGTATCAAAGGTGGCCTCGACTGATACCCTCCCGGTGCTAGTAAGGCTTCTCGGTGAATCATCGGTGTCTCTGCTTGATGTGTTATGCAATCTTTGGCTAAGTGTTGTCTGGATCCGCAAATTAAGCATATTCCTAACTTGCGTCTGCACTCTCTCTCAATATGGCCTACCTTGCCACAATAGTGACAAGTAGGAAGGAATGAGACTCTTGGTGTTGCTCTCGGTGGTGGATTTATCTGTTGACGCTTTGTAAACTCCTCTTGTGATGCTCTGGTTAGTACGGATGTGGAAGGCCGCTTCAGGTTGGTCTCTCTCCTGATGATGCGCTCCATGCGTCGGACTGCAGCAAGTACGTCCGAGTAAGAAGTAGGTGCAACGGATCCGACCAGTCTCTGTAGATCGAAGTTTAATCCATCGAAGAACTTCTCAACCTTCTCTTCTTCTGTCGGGATCAGGGTAGAGGCGAAGCGACTTAGACGAATGAACTCCGCGTTGTATTCTTCTACTATCATATTATCTTAAGTGAGGCGATTAAACTTGTTCCGCAGTTCTGATCGAGCGATAGCTGGAATGTACATCTTCTGAAAGAGTCTGGAAAACTCTTTCCAAGTGACTCGGTCTGGTCTGAGCCGTGTCTCCTCAAATAGCCACCAGTGATGGGCATTGTCCGTCAACTGCATCCGGACGACAGTCATCCAACGTTCTCTTGGAAGCTCAACTGCTTCTAATTGATGTTGAGCGTTGGTAAGCCACTCATGAACTTCCGTGGGCTCCTCCTTGCCTGAAAAGGTACGAGGCTTCAGCTGATGAAAATCGGTGATAGAGCCCATCGTTGACCGTCGTGCTGGTATATCTGCCTGCTCCAGAGCGATTGCTAGGCTGTGACGTAGAGCCTCATGTTGAATTTGTTGTTGAGCTTGCATCATTGCGTATATCATTTGTAATATCTAATGCCCGTCCATAGCCTGCCCTTGTGGGAATACGGGCATTGGTGGAGTAAACTGTGGCGGAGGTGGGATGTCATCATGCTGGATTCTCGAGGCATGCTGATTTGCTTGACTGTGTTGTTGAGCTGATTGACCTCCATCCACTAGTGTTACTTCATCTTCGTTGGTTACCACAATATCTCGGGGTGATCTTGCAGGAGTCTTATCGTTTGCTCGTGGATCCATAACTCTGCATCAAAAATAAACAATAAGAGGCGCACAGGAATCAAGGCAGGATACAAGTCAAGAAATTAATTCGAATCCGATATAGATATCAAGAATATTTCAAGCAAGTGGATGAGATCCTAAAAACTTATCCTATTCTTATTGTAGGCTTGCTCGGTCCCTAAGTTAAAACCAAAGCAATTTAGTCGTAGACCTGCATGGGCCACCACAAAAACCATGTCATGCCCAGTCCCAAAATATCGAGGGACTAGCTATGTGGCAATGGCCAGCAGCACACACCGATAGGCAAACCCAATTTAATGGACCTATCAGGATGTACATAAGCTGTAGTACAACAATAAGGGTCTAAATATACTAATCTCATCCACAAAAATGAATACATCAATATCAGAATCATAGTGCAAAATCAAATGTCAATAAACATAACTCGGGGAACAACCCGATAATGAGTCTGGTATAATAGTCAAGAAATAAGATAACAACATCATATACTGAGTATGGATAAGACATATACTCAGGAGAAATCCTCGACGATCACCTCGTCTTCTGGATTTGGTACTACTCTAGTGCCTGCTCCTGCTCCTGTCCCGTATACCTCGGGATAGATCTCGTCTGCTAATCCTGGGGACATAATCCGGATCCAGGTCCTCAGGGGACATAGTAAGGTACAAAATAACTCAAGCGAAAATAAATGCAGTACAACAATAATTGAAATAATAGGGTAAACTATATAACCAACTAAGTGATATGCAAGATAAGAGCATCAGTAGAACTCAGGCTGAGACCACTACAAGCTCGGTGTCGGGGAGCCGGTAGCAGAAATATCGCTAGTAGAGTGCCTAGCTCTGATGTAGAGTCTGAGGCCTCACAATAAATAAATAAATAAATAAATAAATAAATAAATAAATAAATAAATAAATAAATAAATAAATATATATATATATATATATATATATATATATATATATATATATATATATATATATATATATATATATATATATATATCAGCCTATAACCTGTGTGTCTCTCCCCACCCAATGTAATCACAGGTCTCATGTCCATGACACGCAAGATCATATCTAATGCAGCAAGTCATAATAAGATCTAAGTATATGAATAAAGTATATGTCATGAAACTTGTATCCTATACAGAATCACCATGAATATCTCAGGAAGATTCTGTCTCATGAATAGTGTCAGGTGTCCTGGGTATGACGTACTTGATAATGCAAGCACGATAATGTAAAGGGTCTCGATATCCATCTCTAGGTGACATTACACAACTTTGTGTACAGTGTTGACACCCGAATATTATTCGGACGCTAAGTAATGTCACACGGTCCTAGGTTAAGCATGTACATCATATAAATAAATCAAGACAATAATATGAAGCAGGTACTGCAAGTTTTGGCAAGGTACACTTGCCTGGGGTTCTGACTCCAACTGTAGCTCTGGTAGCAGTAAAATTTGCAGGTACTCCCCTGGTTGCTGAAATAGACATCACCATCAGATTCAGAAGACATTAAATAGCTAGAAATGTCTGTCCTTGAGTCAAATTTGGACACATGGGCAAAAATGACAATTCTTGGTCAAAGCGAGGTCCATATGTGGCCCACTTCGCACCAAAAAATGTGTTAGAGGCAATGTTCTCCAAATTCGTCAAACTTAGTGTCCACAAGTCAAGAACGACGATACGACCAAGTCAAACTTAGATTCCGGTGTGCACGTACATTCAAATCAACTTCCGCGAAATCTCACACGTCCGTATTAACGGCGCGCACCTTTCGGTGAAGTCCGCACACGACCAAGTCGTCCCGTTTGGCGGGGAGCACTCTGTTCCGGGGAAAAATAGGGCAAATATTTTTCTGATTTTGGATCATAGTTCGCGATCGCCACAGGACGCGACACACCGAGCGGATTGTACGGATATCGAGAGGGTCACTCAGGGTTCACGTCACAACAGACGGAACAGAAAATGGGGCAGCGAGGAGAGAAAAATGGCTACCTGAACAGGACTCCGCCAAGGGCTGAAACGTGCACTCGCGAGACGTCGTGACATGGCGGCGGGGCTGCTAGGGCTAAGGTTTCCTGTTTGCCGCCGGAGATGGCCGGAGCTGGTGGCTGCTCGTCGGGGTCGTCGTCGACCGGGGCTGCCAGAGCTAGAGGCGACGAGGCAACGAGGCGGCGCGCTGATGGAGCTCGGGGGCTGGTCGTCGAGGCATCGATCGTGGAAGATGGCGGAGCTCGACCTGCCGGCTCTGGTCGAGGGGCAGCGGAGTCGGTGGCGCTCGTGGAGGCTGAAGGCGGAGGAGAGAGGTGGCCGGGGTGACTCGGCGGAGAGGCTCGGGGACGACGGGGCTAGGGTTACGGGGAGAGAGAGGCGGTGGAGCTGACGGTGGCTGCAGGTTAAATAGGAGGAGCGGGCGGCCGTTGCGGGAGCGGAGGAGGCGCAGGACGGTTGCGGGGAGGCAAACCGAGGGGTCGCCGACAGTTACGAGCGGAGGAGGCGGAGAGCCACGGCGGTTACGGGCGGAGGAATCGTCAGGGTCGGGGAAACAGTTAGGGTTCAGACGGGTTAACGGGTCGGGTTGAAGCGGGTCGGGTTGGCTAACGGGCCCGGATCCGACCCGCTAGGGTTTGGGCCCGGTTCATCTAGACCGGGTCGGTCAGGTTCAGGTTGGTCTGGATCAGAAATAAATCGGGTTTATTTAGGGTTTATTTTGGTTTAATAAATAATTAGTTTTTAGGTCTTTAAAAAATATTTTTGGGGTCCAATAAATTTCAGAAAAATTACTCTATGTCTAATATTTTATTTTACACCCAAAAATATTATTTTCATAATATTTTAATATTCAATAAACATATTTAAAATTATTTAAAACTAGAATATCTTGATTTTAATTAGTTAAAAAATCACAAAAAAATCCAGAAAAATTATGAAATTTGATTTTTAAAATTTCTGAAAAATCAGGGGGTTTACAGTAACTTCGTAAGCCGAGAGTAGTAATCTTCCGGTGATCCACACTAATCCGTCGTGCCATGAGGACAGTGATTCCCAAAAACCAGACAATGAAATATTTGGGGGTAGTCTCCCTCGACAAGTCAGAGCAGCATCTGAAGCTGGGGGTAGCATCCCCTCTGAGCCCAAAGACGATGCAAAATTATCGGTCTTCCCTGAGGACCGTACGACGGACTCAGAAGCCTCAAAGCCAAATGGGTCTTTCTCCTTCAATGACAAAGACATTATTAAAATATTCAATATACTGATGAAGGGAAACAAACTACGGCTACCCAACATCAGATGCCCTGAAGAGGCTGACAAGGTCGTGACCCAAAATATTGCCTATTTTATCTGTACATCCATCATCCAACCAGAGACTTCTCTGTATTGAAGAGATGTATCCAGCAACTGATCGATGCCAATGAGCTCACCCTCGACTTCGTGGATAAGACGGTCATTAGGAACATAGTGTCCCTCCAATTTGGCGACTTTCCAGTGACGGAAGCCCAGGCAACCAGGGAGGTCGTAAACCTTCCGCCGTCTTACAACAGAGTAGCAGGCTTGGTATCACTTACAACCCCAAGATATAAGATCATTGCTAAAAAACTAGGATAACAAGTAGCACCTTCAACGACCAGGTCAAAGAAAAAGCAATGCAGGTCGGGCCGCTTGATCCTTTCCTCAGAAAACAGAAATTATAGACTTCGGATGCTCAACGCAGCTCAACAAGTCTCCCTATGCACCAAAGCCAAGTCTCGCATGACTCATCAGCAATGGCGCATGATAGGCAACGTTCCATTGTACGCAACCGAGCAAGTCTTCAGCGCAAGGACGTATCACTCTTTATGCGCACACGATAGTACTATGGGTAACAAATCCTTATGGAAAATATGCAGTGTTCCCCTACGCGATATACAAAAACACGTGGCAAGCGGTGGTCCTCGGCGTGATAGACAATCGTGCGCACATGGTAGTAATCTTATGCGCACAACTCAGCCAACTCTCTCATGTCTACGTGGAAGTGTTCCTGTGCACAGAGCTTCTTATTCTGCACAAGCTAAGCCATCATTAACAGTATTCAATGCAACAAATGATAAGCTGCCATAGTTCCATTATTACAACCAACAATCACTACGTCTCATGCAAAAGATGAGATATGACCTCCAAAAAGCTGAAGGTCCGAACTTTAGTAAAGGACGACGTATTCCTTTATAATCCGACTGTTATTACAACAACACTCGCAGAGGGTTAGGATATGAAGATGCTAGTATGCGTCATCACTCCAACAAGATGACAACCTGTAGGACTAGAGTTCCAAAATTATAAACTTCCAGCCATGGTTGACAAGGCATACATCGAGGATAATATTTTCTCGATCCAACCTTTTGTCAAAGACATCAAGGACAGTGTTTTCTCGATTAAACAGTACATACATGCTCGCAAAGCCTAACAAAGATTTGCTATTCAGGGGCAAAATTCTCCAGCAAATGCAGAATATACAGCGCTTATATTTTGTTTAGCCCCAACAAGTGTATAAGTACAATATGCACTTCTCCTACACGAATCACCGTAAAAGCCATTATCTGTATTCAGGAGTTTTGGATACGCAACAGATGATGGATCCTCAAAGTCTCTCCAGCGGAGCAGTCCTCAGGTCCACTTGTGCACTCTGTAGTGACCACTTAAACCAATCCTGTTAGACGCTAGCCATGTTCACATTTACCTCCGAGCTATCATCCTAACGATCTCCCCAGCGGATCAAGTGACCCTCAGATCTATCTATATTCCTAGGTAGACCACCCTCAGTAACCTGAGTTCTTTTGGGCATTAGTTCACGTCCATATTACCTCTGAACTACCACCCTCACATCCTTTCCAGTAGAGTTTGCCATGTCCATCTTACCTCTGAGCAAACTTTCCTATTTGACTATCGACCATCACGTCCATATTACCTCTGATATCGGTCGTCATCTAAACTTGCCATCCGTACTTAACTCTAAGTACGCCAGTGGTGTTAAGTCCATAAAATCTATCATATCCATATCACCTCTGATAGGGTTTGTTTTAAATATTACTTGCATCCAAGTGCGCAAGAAGTAATAGATCTACCAAAAGTTCTCCAGCGGAGCAGTTCTCAGGTCCAGCAAAATGCTTTTGTTGAGACAACCCAAAACTTGATTATTCAGCGAGTGTCTATGTACGACATTTCCCTTTCTATGCAAGGCATCCTGAAAGCTATTTATCTATATTCAGGAATCCTGAGTACGCAACAGGTAATGGATCTTCAAAAGCTTCCCAGCGGAGCAGTCCTCAGTTCCATCTGTGCACTCCCGCATGGACCAAACAAAAAAAAACCCAGTCTCGTTAGACAATGGTTCACATCTATATCACCTCCAAGCTATCATCCTAACTATCTCCCCAGCAGAACAATCCTCAGGTTTCCCGTCATTCTCGGGTGGACCACACTCAGCAAACTACTCCTCAGTGAGTTTCTTGGATATTGATTCATGTTCATATTACCTCTGAACTACTGTCCTAACATTTCTCTCCGACTGAGTTTTCCATGTCCATATTACCTCTAAGAAAATACCTCCCGGGTCTTGGCTATCGATCATTACGTTCATATTACCTCTGATACCCATTGTCATCCCCACTTATCGCCCTTACTCACCAAGGTACACCAGCGGTGTTAAGTTCATAAAAACTGCCACTCCCTTATCACCTCTGATAGGGCTTATTTCAAACCTATTACTTGCACTAACATGCGCAAAAAGTAATGGGTCCATAAAAACTGCCACGTCTATATCACTTCTGACAGGGCTTGTCTCAAACCTATTTCTTGCACTAACATGTAAAAAAAGTAATGGGTCCACAAAACCTATCACATCCACATTACCTCTGATAGGGATTATTTTTGAACTTATTACTTGCATCCTAGTGCGCAAAAAATAATATATCCACTAAAGATCCTCCAGTGGGATATCCTCAATGGAAGGAAATAATTCATGTCCATATTACCTCTGAACTATTACCTGGCCTGTTCTCCATCAAAAAATACAGCCACGTCCATATTACCTCTGGCTCATTTCATTTTTTCTTCCACCAAAAATACCAGGATCATGCCTAACCTCCCTGTACGACTATCGATCGGCTCACGTCTACGTCACCTCTGAGCTATCGTTCTCACCCCCTTCCCAGTAGGTTTGCCATGTCCTTCACACCTCTGAGTAAACCTTCCTGGTTTAGCTATCGATCATCACGTTCATAGTACCTCTGATATTGATCACCGTCTAAACTTATCACCTGCCCTTAAATTTAAGTGTGCCAACGGTGTTAAGTCCACTAAAGTTACCACTACCTCTGGTAAGGCCCGTTTTGAACTTATTACTTGCACTAACGTGTGGAAGAAGTAATAAGTCCCCCAAAGATCCCCTAGTGTGATATCCTCAAGAACTACGATATCTTACCATGTCCATATTACCTCTGATTAACATATTTTTAGAACTTTGCCATGTCCACATTACCTCTGAGTAACGTTTTGCCCATCGGCTTTCTATTATCACGATTGTATAACCCCTGATAGTGTCTGTTATTTTAACTTGTTATCCGTACCCAGTTTTGGGTACTCTATGGGTAATAAGTCTACTAAAATTCTCTAAGAGAATGAAATATCCTACCACGTCCATATCACCTATAGTAGGATATTCCTTCCCATATCAGAGGATTTTTCCATGCTTCTTTCAAAGTGTTTCAAAACATGTTCAAATTTTAAAAACTTTGAAGGGGGTCTTGTAGAAGCATAAAAATTATCATGTTTATGCGCCCGAGCAACCATGCGCCTAAGAGCGTGATTCAGTAAAAGTTAGGCCACATACAACATAGGAAGCATCCACGAGGCAGTGATCCTCCAGCTCAGGCAATGTTCGACCGAAGACAGTGCTTCCAAGGTCAGTGAGGAGGCCGCATAAGATTCTCTATGTGGCACACAACACGTCTTCATCCATGCAGCACATGCAATGATCCTAAAGACATGCGGCATAGATTTTAGATGTAGGCAAGCTAGCCGCAGGGTGTCACTTCCATCAGTCATAACTTTAATGACTTTGATAACATTAATTACTCTGCAAAATGCCTCATATTCGATAAAGACGACGAGCGTTAGCGCTTACTTCAGAGAGTCATGTTTGCCTTTATCTGTATACAACTGTGCAATGCCACGCGTATACACGACAAACCTCCATTCCTCATAAATATACAAAAGACCAAGCTTTCTATGCTCTCCATGCGCCACTACTCCCTCGAGCAGCCACATGTGGCCTGAACAACTAAGTCGCAGAGAAGCCACATGCGGCATGATCATCCAAGTTGTAGAGAAGCCGCATAGTATACTATATGCGGCCAGACCGACCACAGAGCAGGGAGGGCGCATAAAATTCCCTGACACAGATTCCGATGTCTGTCAGAAGCTTTAACACATAACTCATCACTCTGAGATGCTTCGAGACTCGTGAAGATAACGACTCAGAAAAAGATAATAAGTCATATCAGTGCATTAATTGCTTCAACAAACGTGCTATGCCATGTGTCCTGCCTATGCGGTTACAAGACTCATGCTGCCTCATCACCACGCGGCTTAAATATCCATTCGACCAAAACCCGATAAGAGCTCGCATGCGGCCTCATCACCATGTGGCTTAAATCTCCATTCAACCAAAGCCCGACGAGAGCTCGCATACGGTCTCATCACCATGCGGCTTAAGTGTCCATTCGACCAAAGCCTGAAGAGAGCTCGCATGTGGCCACAATGCCATGCGGCCAAAGTATCCATTCGACCAAGGCCCAACGAGAGCGCGTATGCGGCTACGACGCCATGCGGCCACAAAAAGACACAGGCGACCAATTTGCTATGCGGCCTCTAGCTTAAAAGATCTGTCTATTACAACTGTAGAGATCTTTGCACAGTTGATGTTGACTACGTGTCCAGCTGACCAACACATAGCGGGTTAAAAAAACTCAGAGATCTCTTCAACAACATATCTCAACCAAGATCACGTGACAATCTGCCCATGGCATGCGGCTACAGTTACAACTGCATTCTATTGAAGGAGCCTTATGAGGCCACCGAACAGAGGCATATACGGTACCTATAGCCCATCAACACGATGGCTATAAATAGGAGCAACTTGAACGTTCTAAGTGATGTCTTTTTTTTCTTCTGTATCAGAAAGAGAGCATACCACCCCCGACCAATACACAGAGAGAGCATACCGAGATGATTGAAGATAGAATGTAAGCTTCTTCATCCCGGATCGTCCACGGAGTAAAGGAGACGCCATAACACTCCTTGTTCATCGTCACACCCCAGAATCAAAAATATCATACTTAGATTGTCTGTCCAGGACCTCTTTGTACTTTTTTATTTGTTAATTAAATCAAGCTCTTTTAGAACTTTTTAAACTTAATGGCAAACATGGATATGCTGAGAAGAGTAATGCTCGAAGGTTCCTTGATATTGAGTAAAATTATATCATCGAAATATCGTAACGCAGAATTCTTTGAAAGATAAATTTGTAAGGCACAAGAACATTATTTTTGCGGAATTTTGGAGAATAGTGTGAGTGCACAGGAGGCTAACGCTTCCAATGAAGATGTAGTCCAAGAAAAAGTTGTCATTCTAGAGACAACTTTCAAACCAGAGCTCGTAACCAGTGTCTAAGCGGGTGAGGAGACATAAGAACTTCAGAGATAATTTTTTTACCTATCATGCGAAAGCAGATTCACTTACTTATGATAAGGCAATGAAGACCATAGACGCTGTCTTATGGAGGAAGGCTATAAATGATTAGTATGAATCAATAATCTCCAACAACACTTGGGTATTGGTCAATTTGCCTGAAGGAGCTAAAAAAATCGGATATAAATAGATCTTCAAGAATAAGATGAAGGCCGATGGAACTGTTGACAAGTTCAAGGCAAGGCTGGTAGGCAAGAGGTTTTCTCAAGAGTAGGGGATCGACTACTTTGACACATATGCTCTAGTAGCACGAATGATGATCATCAGAATATTGATTGCTATAAGTGCAATCCATAAGCTGGTTATACATCATATGTATGTGAAAACAATATTCCTAAATGGTGAATTAATTAAAAAAATTACATGCAACAACCAGAAGGATTCATCATCAAGGGCCTTGAAGACAAAGTCTGCAAGTTGGTAAAATTGTTATATGGTCTGAAGCAAGATCCCAAGATGTGGCATGAGAAGTTTGATAAAGTTATAAGATCAAACGACTATATGGTCAGTAAGACGGACAATGTATTTACACAAAGTTTGCTGACGGGAGAGGAGTCATCGGTTGTCTATACGTGGACGACATGCTGATCCTGGGCATGGATCGAGCATGTTTCACTGAGACAAAGAAGTTACTCTTATCCAAGTTCATTATAAAGGACTTGGGGAGCTGATGTGATCTTGGGGATCAAGGTCATCCGGACGGGCACTGGAGTGGCGCTGTCATAATCTCATTATATTAAGAAAATACTCACATGCTATGGATATCAGGATCTTCCAGGGTTCGATACTTCATACAGGTATGACAAGAAGCTGAAGCAAAATCCGAGGGAAGGTGTCAGGCTGCTGGAGTATTCAAGCGTCATCGAAAGTTTGATGTATGTAACAACTGCCACAAGGCCTGACATAGCTTTTACCGTGGGGATGTTGAGTCAGTTTACGAGCAATCCAGGTGTTGAGTACTAGAAAACTGTGAAGAGAGTAATGAGATATCTCAAAAGGACTCAGAATTATGCACTGCCCTATAGAGGGTATCCGATAGTAGTGGAAGACTTCAGTGATGCTAGCTGGTATTCAGAAGTAGAGAGTGAAAGGTCCACAAGATGATATGTCTTCTCAAAGGGTGGAGCTGCTATATCTTATTCCTCAAGGGAATCTGAGTTCTATGCACTGGCGACTGCAGCAGATGAAGCAAAGTGGCTTCGAGAGCTCATGTATGATCTTTTAGTGGTTGGTGCACATATTCAGATGTACCGATTCAATGCGACAACCAGGCGACTACAGCAGTGGCATCGATTTTTTCTCTTCAATAGTTAGAAGAGACCTGTGCGGCTAAGGCACATGGTGCTGTATGAGCACATTAAGGATGGCTTCATGGTAGCGGTTAATGTTCGAAGCTAGGTGATTCTAGCGAATCCGTTCAAGATACTACATGAGCGCATCAAAGGTGACATCATTATAGTGGTTGATGATCTGAGTCAGGAGGGTCTGGCGGACCCGTTCATATAATACCTCAAGCGCCAGCTGATCATAAGAACTATAAAAGAGCGTAGTACTCCATGTTACAGTAGCAACACCACATGAGGTACCTTGACAGGATAAAGTCTTGGTTTTATTCCATGTCATAGCGGCGTAACACCGCATATAGTCAATGACATAGCATACATGGGCTTGGAGGACTTTTGATATTCTGACTTTGTAATTCTATCATAAAGTTTTATGTTATTAGTTCAAAGAAAAATCTACTAGGCATCTAGCTTTTGGTTCAAAGAAGGATCATTGACTGGAAGAATATCTGGAACAGTGGATAGTCCTTTGAGATATTGAGGGGTTACAGACCTAGAACCACTGTTGTCTACTATCTATTCTTTAAGTAGAACAAGATCCTATGGGAGGATAGCCTAGGCGCCTTAATGAGTTCTAGGATATTTGGAATGTACGACGTACTTTAAAGGAAGCACGGTAGCACATCACTACAAAGGAGCAAAGAACTCCATGCTTCAGTGGGTGACACCACCATGAGGTTCCTCGATAGGATAATTTCTTGGCTTCACGAGCCATGTCACAGCAACGTAGCACCGCTGTCATGCCTTAGTACCGAAATACGGAGATAAATATGGCCAACTACCCCATACAAGGTACTATATGTCGTACGATAATCACGACTATAATAAGACAAGGGTGCATGCTACAATCAAGTCTAGGGTCAAGAACTTCTATGTCTTAATCATCAAACAAGAAACAGTAAACATAGAGCATATATGATAAAACAATAAGGCGTTCCAAACGCTTTCTCAAAATGTTCTGAGACCAGCTGTGGAAAATAAGAAGCTGAAAGAGTATCAAAAGTACATGACAGTAATCAGCTGTAGTCTGATTTAATACAATCATATAAGGAGACTAATGTCCAGACGTGTCGGCTAACAGGTGCCGGTGGCTAAACGCCTAAAAAGAAGTATATGTACAATAACGAGCAAAAAAGAAGAAAATCCACTTGTTATCCTTTGCGACCATGTTCTTGGTACGTACCATGAGTTAGGGGATAGTACGTTGGATCCTCGGGTGCTGGCTCGAGACCTGACCATGTAAAACCAGTAGGGTTAGACCCCAAATAGCAAGTACTACAAAGGAAGCACGAAATGGAGAAATAAAAATCCAAAAAATAATTATAATAATACATAGGTTCAGTATCGTAACTTAGGTCCATGGCATACCCTAGCGCAAAGGCCCAACCCTACAACCAAACAAGGATAATGGTTAAACCATCATACTATGATAGTCCATCTTCCTAGGCTGTTAACCGAATAATACAATTACAACCAAGTCCATTTTCTTATATCGGCCAATCACTTGTACGACTTGCTATTTATGGATTCTGAGGTTATCTCAGAAATAATACATAATAGGTATCCTCAAATCACGCCATTGCCGAACATGAGCTAACCGAGCCAAATAAAGAATATACAAGCACTTCATGATACACCAGTTTTCCATAGGGCCACTGCGCTAAAATACGGTATTAGCGGTTCCAATGCTCCTATAGGGAGACAATGGCTCGACGTTATTTATAATAGGTCAGATACTGCACTCCACTAAGACGGATGATATACAGTATCTGTGGTGGCCAGCCCACAGTGCACTTAGAATGAATATGTGGGAAGGTTCGTTGGCATGATCTCGGGATACCGTTTCCTCCAAATGTTACTACCACTTTTAGTTATCTAATTATCCCTATATTATGTTCGAAATCTCAAGGAGTGGTCACATAAGAATTTTTCTTAAGATGTGGTACAAAGTACGGGTACGCTAGATACGAATTCATAGAAGTTCAATCTGGATTCACCTGAGCATGTATGCAACATTCAGTCAATCAATATCCTAGCCACGCTTTGGCAGTTAACTCGCATATCATGCCCATGCTGGAGGAAATAATATATATTTATAATATCACGTGTTCATGACTTTGGAGGCATTCTTGATGCATAACCCAAATATAAATCACTTAACATGTGACATGGTATGTCGTACCTCGGTGCACATCCGATCATATATATTTTCAGGTAATAATTTGTATCAGCACAAATACAGTATTTGAGTCCAAATATCAATTATACATTGGGTCACATGAATCAAGATCACATTGTAACATGAAGCTTATGTCATGCACATAGCCGGTTAGTCACTATCTACTTAGTCTAGTTCATACTAAAATCTCAGTTCAACTCATGCCATGTTCTTAGCCAATCTAATTAGCTCATGGTCATGTCTGGCATGAGGTTTGGTTACTAAATCCATTCTTCCTTAGAATCATAACACTAGCATTAATCCCAATATAAATCATACAAGAATAAGAAAACATATTCAATCAAAATAATCAATGCCGCATGGGTCTCTAGGCCGTATATGAAGTCCATGCCGCATGCTCAGGGTTAAAGTCTACTCCTTGGGACAAGTGTTGAAGTGACGGCCAATAAATGAACTGTCAGTGATATGCCATAAAGTGATTGATGTGACTGATATGACAATTCAATAAAGTGTGTCAGAGGGAAAGGACAAAGTCATAGAAATATGTGCCAACGGTTCAAAGTCATGCGTCCAAGGAAGGTGGCCACATACTCTGCTTGCTGTATAAGTCATTCGGCCGCATATTGCTCTTTGGACTTAGCAAATTTTTCATTCATTTAGCAAGTAAAAACATAAGGAGTTCAAGGATTAGCTCCAGAATACTTGTGTGATGGCAGTCATGCGTCCAATAAGATGGACGCATGCTGGTCAATATGTGACAAAGAACTCTGGCCGTTTAGCGCTCAGGCCAAATATCACTCTCCAAGCTGCATAACTTGCTGGTCGCATGAAGACTTTGTCTTCTCCAAATAGCAGGTTTAGCCATGGCAGAAACTCCAAAAATCAAAAATTTATTTTGACCATAAAATTCTCATTTTAAGTCCAAATCAAGTGAACCAAAAGCCAAAATGCTTAAAATTGAAAGCTCTATCATGCAACAAAAATGGTTTAAAAATATATATTTAAATAGATCAAAACCCAAAAAAACTAATGAAACCCATAAAAAACCTAAGTTAAAAATATAGATCTGCACTAATCCATCCACAAAATCCAAAAACTCCAAGTTCTAAAAATATTTAAAATCATGCAAAGAAAATAATAATAAATTAATATGGAGGGTTTCTCCATTTCTCATGCAAGGTATACATGCCTATGAAAAATGGAAGAGAAAACTAAAGAGAGAGAGAGAAAGAAATGAATAAGTGAAGAGAGAGAAGATAGAGGGTTGGGTTATATATGGTAGGATTGAGGGTTGAACCAAGGGTTTCTTATGAATTGAACTAACCCACAAAATAAACTATGAACTAGGTTAAACCAAAGAATGAGTTTAATCTCCATTCACATGCAACCATGCTAAAATAAAATATGTTCCAAATACGTATATCAGAAACGGGGAGTGACAACCGCATATAGGTAGGTGGCCTAATGCTGTAAAATGAAGAGTGGTAGGTAGAACTATAAAGAGATCGGTGTCCTCATGTTACAGTGGTATGACACCACCAAAAGGTACCTAGAGAGGGTAAAACCTCGACTACGCGAGCCATGTCACAGCAGCATAACACCGCAAGAAAGAACAAAGCTTTATGCTGGTAGTTTGGCACTACAAAGAGGTTGGGACCTCATGCTACAGTAGATGACACCACAATGAGGTGGGACCTTGGCTTTGGACTATGTCATAGCGGTGTAGCACCGTAAGGAAGTACAAGGCTTCATGCCAATGACTCTTTAAAAGAACCCACCTAGAGTGTATGAAAAGAGATATAGGCCATCTCTTGAGAGTAACTTATAGACGCCCAAGATACGTATACCAAAATCAGGCATGCATATGGCCTTTATGTGCAACCAGAAGCACAACTGATGTCATTGTGTGAGTGAAAAGAATTGCATCTATGGTGCAGAATTTAAGTCTTAGTCCATTCTTGTATCATACTATTATTTGACCCTTGCGAGAAAATTCAAGTCGAAGCGACATCTATCGTAATACATGATGGGCAGTCGTTGTGGAGAACGCTCAACCTATATATTGAGATATATGGGAGATTGTTGATATTTTTGCCTTTGGACTAGTAAATATATCACACTTTGGCTACACCACCAAGTGAGTATCTCAATATAATACTTTATATGTGTTGAGGTGCGCAAATGGGTTATGGTGGGGTACATGGGTGTCATATGGGGGTATTTTATTAGGAGAAAAAATGATTAATTCCTCAATGAAAGCTTTTAATCTTTTTGTCATGCTCTTGGATATTATTCCATAGGAGCTATGACTTAGACTCAGATTCAGACTCTGACTCGGACTCGAGCTCAAGGGCGCAAAGTGGCGCTTTGTTGGTTCACTTTGCCCTTAGCACGTCGCAAGGCGCTTGTGTACTTTTGTTGCGCTCGTGCGCTCATTTTATGCATGTATTGCATGTACATGTTTCATGAGCGGGCACTGAGTGGGTGTTGAACGGGTACTGAAAGGACGCTGAGCGGACTACGCATTCGGCTTTGTATATTGGCTTTTTAGTCCCACATCAAAAAGAAGAGGAGGATGAGCTTCCATCATTCCCTATATAAAGAGCCATCTAGCCTCCTTTTGAGACACACCCAAAATTAAGAAAGAGAAGTCCAACGGAGTCCTTTTAAGTCACACAAAGAGGTGGCTATGAGCGTTCCAGAAGTTATCTTGTGAACTTGCTGGCTCCTGGGAGCATATCGTCGATAGAGGACGAATCTTTCTTTGAGCAACGGTGGTCTTCACCACCCCAGCAAGAGTAATTTTTATTCTATATTTTTCTCATCTTCTTCTAGTTGTAAACGTTCTGTCCCAATTACAACTGTGTTTGCAAGAAAGAACGTATTTTTGGTTCTTAAGCTCAGTAACCTAGAAGGAGTTATAATCAGCTACTATATTGTATTTTTATATAGTTCTTCGTTGGATCGAGGTATATCAGTGAGGAAACTTTTGTGTGAACTCCTGATATCGACTTCAACTTCTTGTTCTACCATCTTTGATTAAGCCTCGGGACTAACATCCAATATATGATATGTCAATGTATAATCCAGAGGGACTCATTTACTCAATTATGTGCCATCTCATGTACCTGTACTCATGCGTACTAGCACAAACAACGGGTTGTACACTGTGGTTGTTTGCGTTTGTAGAATAAAAATGCTTGCATCGGTATTGAATCGACAGATGGATTGATCAGTGTTATTCGTGTCAATAGAGGTCCGACATGAGATCGACTCTGGCTAAGGCTAGCCTTCTTGAGTATGTCATGTAGGGCCTTCTTACGAGAGACCACGACTTGTAAGTCTTGAGTAAAATGAACTAGGTTAATTAACAGTTTCAAAATTAGACACATTAGGTAGGGAGGAATCTGAGGCTTCACGCGACATCGTTGGCTAGGGTTTCCAAGATTGGTCCTCCATGACATGTGGACCATAACCTATTTGGACACAATGACCTTTTATAGGCATATGTCCATGATCCCCTGTATATGTGATCATGTTGCTGATAAGGTAAATATTTAAATCCAGTTTACTTTTAGTCATTTATATTTTTCCATAGCTTTTATTTTTAGCACTTGATATGTCAAGTTCAAGTATATGTTTACCCTGATCATCCAATTGGTTGTCTTCAACAAGCATGCAACTAAATATTCCTTAACCTACATAACTTAATAATTAGGAATGTAATAACCCTAGCTTGTTAATTATAGTAAGATGTAGGTATTGCTTGGCCGCGATTTGATTTGTTCCATCTTTTGTTCCTACTCCGTCTTGTATATATATTATGTTCAGGTTTGGGATAGACTTAGTGGATTAGTCTGTCGAGGACTATTTTTCATCCTTTTGTTCTTGTTTGATTGAAAGGGTTAGTTAATGCTTCCTTGAAAGACTGTGAATCTTTGTCAAATCTCGGCTAATTATTTTTCATGTTCATGTCAATTCCTATTATCGAGACATGCATTTGTACAGTACTCTCCTAACTCAAATTTGTACATGCACATGTACATGATACCGATTATTATCTCTAGTACCTTTACAAGTATTTATTATTTACATGTACATGTACATGATATCGATTATTATCTCTACTACCTGTACACATATTTATTATTTATCCTTTTATTTATTATTACTTGTTTTGGGTCAGGTATAGAGACGTGGACTATCGAGGAGTGGACTGTCGAGTAGTGGCTTCCTAACTCTTGTTCTTGTTTGATATAAAGTTAGTTTGCCGCTCCACCGATTGGCCTCGTGCCTATACTCGTTCTGCTTTACCTGTTTTTCATGTTTTCTGGTTTTATTTTTGGTTTTCACCTTTTCGTAGAGTTTTTCCTATGGTACTTACTATTTTGGGGTTTTGATACTACTATCCAGACGATGATTACTGAGAGGATGACACACCTCCCCCCCTCCACACACACACACAGACACACACACACACACACACACACACACAGACTCAATTGTACATTCTGTCTATTCTTTTGGACATTTAGCCACATTTATGTGTTAGCCTGAGTTCTGGGATGTGAAAGTTCATATATATTTTTGTTCTTCTTAATCGCTTGTACATCGCTTGTACCATGTTCACAAAACATACTACTCTTCTGAATTCAGATATTTGTTGTAGATGAGTGTAAAGAAGTTTGTCTAAATGCAAGTCCCTTTGGTTGATGCAGATTAGTTTTGGTGGCAAAGAAGTAATGAGTGATGAAGCAAAACTTTAAAGAAACAAATTATAAATAGAGACTAAATTGTGTTCAAGTACTTGCCTAGGTTCGATATCTGCTAAGAGTGAGATTAATTTCTGAGGACAAGAACATATATAATAGTTCTCTTCTATAAAATATGTACAGCTTAATTACTTGACAAATGTACCACAACTAAATTAAATTATATTCAAATAACTTCATCTTTAAATAATTTGTTCATAATTGCTTTGGCTCTTTCAACTATATATGTCTATTATTAGTATAAACAGTCAGGCAATATCTTAACTAGCTCTCATCGGATTTCAAAGACTTATAATCATAAAATAAAATATACATGGAGCAGATTTTTGAGATCAACAAAAAGTACTCGTTGGTGCCTGGGGGTTATTTTTTTTTAGTGTAATTCATCCACCACTTGCTCAGGCCTTCTATGTTCGTTGCTGAAGAAGAAATCTTCACGTATATTCTGCAAATTCAATCTCAAATGATGAATTTTAGATGGTATGGCCAGTTTGTAACATATTCCTTGTTTAGTGTTTATGTGGGATTGTGTCACTGAAGAGGAACTCTTGTGTGAATCTCCTCTTGTGTGAATCTCAGTGCACCAACTTCTCTTCTAGAGTTTGTAGAGATGAACTCTTATGTGAGTCTCTACATTGTGGCTACCTCTTATTCTTTGATCTGACTTCGGGACTAATAATCTCAAGGCAAGATCCAAGTTAGAATGGACAACCGCTCAAACCTTCTCGATACTAGCTTTCACAAGTTTGAGAATTTTGATGGCGAATACTACAATATTTAGAAAAGGAAGATCTCCTTGAATCTTCGTCTTATCAAAGTTGCTTATGTGTTGGTTGATCCTGAACCTATCATTCCCAAAGATGGAGGAGAGCTTGCAGTTGGTGTGGCACAGAATACGCACTTCAAGTGAAAGTAAGATAACGACCTCTGCAGGTTGTTGATTCTCAATGCTATGGACGACTCGATGACAGAGTCCTACAACAAGAAGGAGAAGGCAAGGAATGTCTGGTAATCTCTTGAGAAACACTATAAAACTGACAAAAAAATGTCTAAAATCTATCTCGTCGAGAAGTTCTTCACTTTACAATTTGGGGACGAGAAGGTGATGTTACCACAAGTTAATAAACTTCTGAAGATGTAGCATAAACTGGAGGAAGAGGAAATAAAGCAGGAAGATAAATTTATGGTGGGGGCTATCGTCACCAAACTTTCTCTAGGCTAGATCAGGTTCAAGACTGACATGTACCGTAAAAATATGAAGATGCAGCTCGAAGATCTTCTTCACTGGATTCACATTGAAGATGAAACCAGAGGGCAACTGCAATTGGACTCCTTATCCAAGCAGTTGGCTAAGGCCAACATGGTATATGCTAGTGACTCTAAAGGGAAGCAGAAATTTCTTTACAAGAAGAAGAAGAAGGACTTCAACCAACTGAAGGTGAAGTCGGCTCAGTTCAACCCAAAGCTGAAGACTAATGTGACATGCTACAACTGTGGCAAGAATGATCACTACAAGAGCGACTGCAGGTTGAAGCCTAAACCAAAAGAGCAATGTGAGCTTAACCTAGTTGCTATGATTGCGCAGGTTGAGTCACATGGTATGGACACTGACTGGTGGGTGGGCACTGGTGTATCTTGCCACATGTGCTCTAAGAAGGAGCCGTTCGCCAAATATGAGCCTATATTTGAGAAAGTCTCGATGGTGGATAAGTCTCAAGTTGCAGTACTAGGTGTCACGCCCCAATCTCCGGCATGAATCGATCATCCCTGCCGGACACGAATCACCATGCCAGCGCTCCCGCGGGACGATCGTTTCCATCGGAATCGATCTACCGCAGGAGCGCTGGCGCAGTAATTCGTGTCCGGCAGGGACGATCGATTCCTACGGAAGATCGGGGCGTGACACTAGAGATCGGGACTGTAGTGCTAAAGCTGACTTCTGGAAAGTTCATTATACTGTAGAATGTGAAGCACGTACCAATGATCACCTAAAATTTAGTTTCTGGGATTCTGTTGTGCAAGGCTGGCCTGAGGATGGATATCAATGCCGGTCAGATAGTGATGTCCTACAAAGAAACATACTTCAGAAAAGCTTTCTGCACCGAAGGGATGTTTAAACTGCAGCTTGTAACTCCTTCTGTTTGTATCAATGTAGTCTCTACTTCTGGTTATTCTCTTGAGTTGTGGCATAATAGACTAGGACATGTGCATTGTAAACGCATTAACAAGATGTCTAGTCTAGGCCTTATCTCCAAATATGGGGGTAAAGAGGTGGAGAAATGTGAAGTCTGTACGCAGACAAATATCGTTAGGAAGTCGTCTAGATGAGTGAACAGAAGCACATATCTTCTGGAGTTGGTACACTAAGATATCTGTGACTTCAAGCAATTCTCTACAAAAGCCGGAATGAAGTATTTTATCACTTTCATTGATGATTTCTCAAAATACGAGTTTGTATATCTTCTCAAGTCGAAAGATGAAGCGTTCAAGAAGTTCAAGGACTTAAAGGCTGAAGCAGAATGTCAAACCGGTCAACAACTTAAAAGACTCAGAAGTGATCGAGGCGGAGAATATTGTTCCTTGGAATTCACATCATTCTGCAAAGAGCATAAAATTATTAATGAAACGACTGCTCCATATTCTCCCCAATCTAATGGTGTAGTAGAAAGAAAAAATATGATGCTGACAGAGATGATGAACTCCATGTTGCTGACAACAGGACTTCCAAAGTGCTTCTGGGTAGAAGCAGCGCTTACGACTACGTTTACTCTGAATAGTGTACTGTTCCTGAAATCTGACATTACTCCTCATGAACTCTGGTTCAAGGTCAGACCCAACTTGAATGTCATTCGAGTATGAGGGTGTTTGGCGTATGTGAAGCTTCCTGACCTAAAGATTCATAAGCTGGGAACGAGAACTACGAAAACCATATTTCTGGGCTATGCTGATAAGAGTGATTGCTCAGATATTTCTTGATATCGAATCTAATCATATCATAGAATCTTGTGATGCAGAATTCTTTGAAGACAAGTTTGCTAGGTACAAGAATATTGTTCTCGTAGATGTCCCAGAGAATGTTGCTAGCACGGACGGGGTAAGTACTTCTCAGAGAGAAGTAGTCCAAGAAGAAGTTGTAGTTGATACGACAATATTCCAGAACACGCTGAGCCGAGAGCAAAGCGAGTGAGGAGGCCGAAGGACTTCAGAGAAGACTTTGTTACCTATCATGTGAAAGCTGATCCACTTTCCTATGATAAGGAAATGAAGACCAGAGATGCTCTTTTCTGGAAAGAGGCTATCCATGATGAGTTTGACTCGATTACTTCTAATAATACTTGAAAGTTAGTTGATCTGCCTGAAGGAGCTAAACCTATCGGATGCAAGTGGATCTTTAAGAAGAAGATAAAAGTAGACGAAACTGTTGACAAGTTCAAGGCTAGGCTAGTGGTCAAGGGATTTTCTCAAATACATAGGGTTGACTACTTCGATACCTATGCTCCAGTTGCACGGATGACTACTATCAGGATGGTGATTGCTCTAGGTGCTATTCATAGAATGGTGATTCATCAGATGGACGTCAAGACATCATTTCTGAATGGTGAACTGACTGAGAAGATTTACCTACGGCAGCCAGAAGGGTTTATCATCAAAGGTCTTGAAGACAAAGTAAGCAAACTGGTAAAATCTCTGTATGGTCTAAAGCAATCTCCCAAATTATGGCACAAAAAGTTTGACAAAGTTATCAGATCAAATGGCTACAAGGTCAGCGAAACTGGTAAGTGTGTTTACACAAAATTTGCTGGCGATAGAGGTGTCATCGTTTGTCTCTATGTGGACGACATGCTAATCCTAGGCACAGATAAAAAATGTGTCACTAGAACAAAGATGTTGCTCTCTTCTAAATTCAGTATGAAGGACATGGGAGATGCAGATGTCATCCTTGGGATTAAGATAATCCGGACGAAAGTAGGGCTTGCTTTATCACAAGCTCACTATGTAGAGAAGATGCTCACACGCTATGGATATTAGGATCTTCCAGGGATTGATACTCCATATGGTGTGACAAAAAACTGAAGCCTAACCCAGAAAAAAATGTCAGACAGTTGGAGTATTCTATCATCATCGGGAGCATGATGTATGCTACAAATGCCACTAGGCCTGACATTGCTTTTGCTGTAGGAATGCTGAGTAGATTTACGAGTAACCCAGGTGTTGAACACTGGAAAGCTGTGAAGAGGTGATAAGATACCTCAAGAAGACTCAAAAGTTTGCACTTTACTACAGCGGAGATCTAGCAGTGGTAGAAGGCTTCAATGATGCTAGTTAGTGCAAAAGAAGAGAGCAAGAGATCCACAGGAGGATATGTTTTCTCAATGGGAGGAGCTGCCATATCATGGAAGTCGAAAAGATGACGATGCTCTCACGCTCATCGATGGAGTCTGAGTTCTATGCACTTGCAACTGCAACAGATGAAGCAGAATGGCTTCGGAAGCTCATGTACGATCTTTCAATGGTTGGTATGTAGATTCTGGCTATACCGATATACTGCGACAACCAGGCAGCTTCAGCAGTAGCATCTAATAATCTCTTCAATAGAAAAAAGAGGACTGTGCGGCTTTGGCACAAAACACTGAACAATCTTATCAAGACTGGTGTCATTGCAATGGTTGATGTTCGGAGTCAGGAGAACCTGGCAGATCCGTTCCCTAAAGGCCTCAAGCACCAGCTAGTCGAAGACACAACAAGTAAAATGGGCTTGAAGGACCTCTGATGTCGTATCTTTGTAATCCTACCATTAAACTTTATGCTATTAGTTCAAAAAGAAATCTACTAGACATCTAGATTTTGGTTCAAAGGAGGACCACTGACTGGAAAAATATCAACTACAGTGGATAGTCCTTATAAAAAATATGAGATACGTACCCGAAACTACTGTAGTCTACTATTTTGTTCTATAGAACAATTCCTGTGTAGTGTTGGCTTCGACGCCTTAATGAGTTCTCAGGCATAGTGAATGTCCGGCGTGCGCTGCAAAAAGCACGTGTAGTTTAGCACTACAAGGGACTTGTATCCCATGCTACAGTGGTGTGACACCACGATAAGGTAAAAGATGTACAGCCTCGGCTGCAAGCTATGTCACAGCGGTAGCAGCACCACAAATAGGCAGGTAGCCTAATGCTGAAAAGATATAGAGTTGTAGCACATCACTACTAAGAGATTAGTGACCTCATGCTACAGTGGGTGACTCCACATGAGGTAGTTAACCTCGGCTGCGAGCCATGTCACAATAACGTAGCACCACACAGAAGTACAAGGCTTCATGCTGGAATGTAGTACATTACTACTAAGAGGCTAGTGACCTCATGCTACTGTGGGGGATACCACATGAGGTAGTTAACCTCGGCTACAAGCCGTGTCATAACGGTGTAGCACCGTATGAAAACACAATGCTTCATGCTGGGTTATATTAAACTCTCTTAAATAAGGAACTCACCTAAGTGTTTGGACATAGATACGAGCCATCTTTTCAGGGTAAACTTGTAGATGCCCAAGATATATATACTGAAACCAGGTCAGCACATGGCCTTTAATGTGCGACCGGAGGCACAACTAATGTCATTGTTGGAGTGGGAAGAACAACATCTTTGGTTCAAAATTCAAGGCATAGTCCATTCTTGTATCGTGCTGTTGTTTGACCCATGCGAAAAGATTCAAGTCGTGGACGACATCTATCCTAATGCATGATGGGTAGTCACTGTGAGGAACGCTCAACCATATATTATGATATATGTGGGAGATTGTTGGTATTTTTTACTTTACTTTTGGAGTTTTAGTCCTACATTAGAAAATAATTAATATGTATATCTCAATATATAGCTTTGCTTAGTATTGGTATATGCACATGGGGTGGTAGCCTATGTGGGTTAACTTTTCTAGAGGGATTAAGTGTGAACCCCATTATGACAATCTTTATTTTGTCACCACCTTTGGAAAGTTTTTCTTAGGAGCTAAGCCCCAAAGGGACTTAGCAACTCGGACTCTGAATCAAACTCGGACTCGGACTCGGGCTCAAGGGCGCAAAGTGGCACTTTATTGGCGTACTTTGCACTTAGCATATCAACATCGTCGTATGGCACTCGTACGCTCCTTTTATGTGCGAGTTACATGCACGGTTGCTTGCTCGAGCGCATGCTTCGTGGAGCCATGCGGCCTAGAGTGCATGCGGATAGGTGCACATGCGTCCACGGGCCATGCGATCAGGTGCGCATGCGGCCATGAGCTCATGTGGTCAGGGGCACATGCGGCCTGGAGCTATGCGCCAGGTGCTATGCGGCCAACAAGTTAGCTTGAGCGAGTCAAGTGTGGAGGGGACAAGGACTGCTGTTGGGGGCTCGGTGTGGCGCAGTATGCTCTGTACAGTAAAGTGTGCAGGCAACACAATCTTCTCTATGTAATACAGCGCGCAGGCGGCTCGTGGCTCTTTGTGCCACCCGGCTGCAGCCGCTGCGACTTTCGGCGCCTGACGACGCTGTCTGCTCTGTGCAGTACAACAGCGCAAGCTGCTCATGCGGCCTAATTTTTTTTTGGCCGTATGGAAGATGATCCTCCTTAAATAGAGGCTCTCATCTTTCATTAGTGTTGGAAAAAATTAAGAAAGAGAGAAAAACTGAGAACACCAGCACAACCTGTGGCCGTTTTTAGCATCCTTCCAAAGGAATCTTCCGAGTGATCCGAAGGTGACCAAGAGCGTTCCAGATGTTCTTGTGTGAACTTGCTGGATCCTGGGGGCAGATTATTGCATAGCACGAATCTTGCCTTGAGCTCTGGTGGTTTTGATCACCCCAGCAAAAGTTTTATTTTTTTATATTTCTGTTCTTGTTCCCGTTCTTCTCGGTATAGTATTTGCAAATGTAACGAGAAGAACGATTTTCTAATTCTTGTAGTATTTGCTTTTCTTTGGGTTGTCAGTTTGTAACATATTCCTTGTTTAATGCTTCTTTTGGGTTGTGTGTCACTGAAGAGGAACTCTTGTATGAATCTCAGTGCACCAACTTCTCTTCTGGAGTTTGTAGAGGTGAACTCTTGTGTGAGTCTCTACTTTGTGGTTATATTTTCTTCTTTGATCTGACTTTGGGACTAACAATCTCAAGGTAATATCCGAGTTAGAATGGACAACCGCTCAAACCTTCTCGATACTAGCTTTTACAAGCATAAGAAGTTTGATGGCGAACACTACAATATTTGGAAGAGGAAGATCTCCTTGAATCTTCGTCTTGTCAAAGTTGCTTATACGTTGGTTGATCCTGAATCTATTATTCCCAAAGATGGAGGAGAGCTTCCAGTTGGTGTGGCGCAAGACGCGCACTCAAAGTGGAAGAAAGATAACGACCTCTGCAGGTTGTTGATTCTCAATGGTATGGATGACTCGATGACAGAGTCCTACAACAAGAAGGAGAAGGCAATAGATATCGGGGAATATATTGAGAAGCACTATAAAACTGACAAAAAAATATCTAAAATCCATCTCGTCGAGAAGTTCTTCACTTTATAATTTGGGGACGAGAATGTGATGTTACCATAAGTTAAGAAACTTCTGAAGATGAAGCAGAAACTGGGGAAAGAGGGAATGAAGCAGGAAGACTAATTTATGGTGCGGGCTATCGTCACCAAACTTTCTCTAGGCTCGATCAGGTTCAAGACTGACATGTACCATAAAAAGATGGAGATCCAGCTCGAAGATCTTCTTCACTGGATTCACATTAAAGATGAATCCAGGGGGAAACTAAAATTAAACTCCTTGTCCAAGCAGTTGGCTAAGGCCAACATGGTATATGCTAGTGACTCTAAAGTAAAGCAGAAATTTCCCTACAAGAAGAAGAAGGACTTCAACCTGCTGAAGGTTGTCATGCCCCTATCTCCCGCAAGCTTAATCGTCCCCGCTGAATGTGAATCACTATGTTGCAGCGCTATCGCAGGACAATCGTTCTCATCGGGACATGATGCCATACGAGCCTGGAGTTTCGCTCACACAAGGCGATGTTGTCAAATATCAAAGTTATCATCGAAACAACCAAGTTGCAATGAAAGTCAAGTATTGTGTACCAAGCACACATTAGAGTATACGTAGTGAAGCTTTCGACAAGGTCCAAATAAAATGCCACAAAGGATAATGTCATAAAGGAGAATGCAACACTCTTGCTCTTTCTGTAGCCCACAAAGGTACTTACCGTTTATACATTATGTCCCGTATATTCAAACAGTGCCACTACACATCCGTACCTGAAATAATGTCCACAAACATGGGCCAGTACACAGCCGTACTAGTGAGTGGGGTAACCCACTCGTCTAAGCTGACACTAAGTAGAAATAGTGAATGCAAACAGTTATATGGTGATCTTTCTTGTTGAATCCAAGATTGATTTCATGGCAAGGGTATGACATGTTAAGTAAAACTGTAAAGCAGGTTAACCATGTAATGATTCAACTCAAGCCAATATACAAGCAAATATATATCCAACTCAAAAGGGAAACTAGCATGCAAACCGTCCTACTCAAACCCAAGCAACACGGAAACCTATCGAACTACAATCCAAGCCTCAATATATATCCTCAATCCAAGCCTTATAATCCAATCTTCGATATGCACAATCTTGCCGAGGCAAGGTGGCCGCCGCCTACACGAAAAACACAAACCAAACCAACTCTTATCTATATGAAGTCACTGGCTAAGCCATAAAGGACTGTTCAACTGCAGTTCTACTCGATCCAGCGCTGAGTAGCTAGCCCGCCTGGTCGTATCGAACTGTCGGCACTACGCCCAAGGCACGTTACCATTTGTCTCCTCTATTGCCGAATGGTTCCGGTGCCCCAGAACATATCCCGTTCGAGGAGACGAAACCCTGTGTACAACAGGTTATCCGTGACCAATGCAGACACCAAGTAGGTATGACGAGAGGATCAAATATTCTCGCCCCACCAAACAATCTTAGACTCATCCAACCAACTATCCATAACCATTCTCCAACTTATAGCCCAAGGCACCATCTCAAGTTATCCCCATAGGCAGTATGCTACTTTGAAACAATACTCCAATTGGTGCAACACCCCTCGCTCAGAAAAATCCTGTGATACAATATCCCAACAGTGGCATAATGCCCTCACCGATGCAGTTGTTCAGTTTTGAACCACAACTACATGCTTTGCATGACAAAGCACTCAACTGATACTCGTGCATGGATTCACGCTCGCTCGCCCGCCCGAATTACCTCGATGTTCCAACCAAGATGATCCAATCAAGCTCTAACTGCCTACTCAAGCTCCAACTACCCAACGCGAAAACTAACTCAAGCCACAAATAATATCCAACCAACTGACGTACAATCTATGCACGCCACAGTATAGTGATTTCCAAGTTTTAGTCCAAGTGTTCAAGTCTTTATATGTGTTCCATATTATTAGGCATGGAGGAGTAGAGGAGAAGGGACAGAGCCCACTCAACAAGTCTGATTTCGTTAAGCATCCTGCTCTGTCGATACGGCCAATCCCTTGAATCCGTGGTCCGATGCAAAATACGATCTACTCAATTGGTATGACCGTACGAGCTTGCCGTGCTCTCCAAATCATCTAACCTATCGAACTAAGGAAGATGACATTATCGCTCCAAATCCTGCTATCCCAGTACTGTTCTGAATGACGATATAATTCCATCAAATCTGATTGCGATCTGCACATGAAACCAACTCAATCAATACTTGTTCCCAAATCCAACAAATCAAAAATGTAACCAGCTATTGCCTCATTCAATCCAACTCAGCGTAATATACCGTATGGTTGTTGGGTGTTACATAATATACCACTTAGAATCAGGTTCATCCTCGAACCATACTAGTATCCATTCTTTTCTAACATGCCGCTTGCCCAATTCATAATCTCTGCTCCACGCAACTCACATTCTCTTGATCCATACTCAGCATCTCGCTCTGTGCTGAACGATCGCACAAATTCTATATTCCCACATCCTCCTTGCAGCTAAATACGAATGTCTCACATCGCTTAGTTTTGATCATACACATATTTAAGGCATCCCTGAAATATGTGCATTTCAGTCGAGCTTAGCTATAGCAAATTTGAACAAGTTACACGGGTATCTTTATGTCCGAGGCATTTATTTGCTTTACTCCCAATTGAACCAATCCTGACGTTCATTCCATAACTCATTCGCACTAGTACTATTCTCAAATACGATAATATTCCACTGACGATCTTCCCACCTGACTCAAATTAGTTCGTGTTCCAACTAAATCCATCCGACTAGTCTGATCCACACTAGCACCGTCCAAACTCAACCAACCAAACTCTAGCATGACTCCAATCGCACAATATTCTGCAAGCACCATCTCCAAATATTATCTCATGCTCCGAACGATCATCACAACTGATACTACCCAGCTAGGCGACTTACCCAAATATCAAACTTTGCTCTTAGATCAGCTCAGCCCAACACCTCTTCCTCAATTCTAATACCTCACTAGGTGAACATCTATATTGAGGTTCATGTGATCCACGAAGATTTCTCCGCCATGCCATAGGGATAATATCGCCATGATTTTAACGTGGACACACTTGCCACAATTCCTAGGTTGCGTAAGGAATAGTTATTCGTGCTGCTTCTACTGCCTCGAAGCACATGATATCACCTTCGCCTTCTGTACGAGCACGCATCCCAAACTAAGTTTTGATGCATCTTGTCACGCCCCAGTCCCAAAATATATGGAACCAGGCCACGTGGCAATAGCCAGCTGACACGTCTCCGAGGATATCCCAATTTAATGGATCCACGAAGAGTGCTACGCTGTCCTATGATACTAACATGTCCAATATCAGTCAATAACAGGTAAACTAATCTCATCCATAATACAAAGAGAAAGAAACACTAAATAAACTGCTGGTTAATAAATACCAGTCTCAAGATATCATAGTACAACTAATGATGTCTGGTGGGAACAAACCCACTACTATGACGAAATAAAGTACTAAAATGAGATATAAAAGAAATGGCTATGGCATCAGCTGAGAGGATAATGATGCCCTCCATCTAGGCTAAAGGCCTACCAACTGGTCACGGAAACTCTGACGGCTGCACCTCCAACTTCTCGGCTGAAGCGAATCTCGTCTCCTGTCCTGGGCGGTATACTGTGGGGTAGTAAGCCTCGTCTAAATCTGGAAAGGTGCCAGGTCCTCAGAGGGACGTAACAAGATACAAGAAAACAATATGCTATATATGAATACTGAATAAAATAAATACAATAAGGGTGTGCTAGCCATCTAAGTGAATGCAATGTGAGGTCAACTCTGATGCGTATGAGTAGGCGTAGGCATAGCGTCCATACTCCGAAGAAAATGGCATCTGTATAGTATATCGTCCATATCGCTCCGAAGAACGTGGCATCAGTATAAAAGGAAACTCATTGGACCCGGGTTCCTCCGAACTACGGCTCTAATGTGTGTATCCCATACGCCTCCTAGTTGTCCTCCCCGCCCAATGGAGATACGCAAGTCGACTACTCGACGTACATACCATGAATCTATATGCCAAGTCACTAAATTATATCCTGACTATATGCTAGCCGTGATGTAGGATGTACGCAACGATAGCTAGTCGAGTGCACAAGCCCGCATCCCAATATGAATGTATCTCAGTGTGTGTGTAAGGTGTCAGGTCTCAGACAATCACAGAGTATCGTCCAATGGGTTGAGTCTGCTAAGATCTAAGTCCATCTATACTAATCATCGACATAACCGTCGAATGCAACCGAGACAACTCGGACGCGCACAGTTGTACAAACAACAAGAATACAATACAATATATGCATATTTAAATTAGACAGTAATATAGCAAGGTATCTTGCCTGTATCCGGAAGCTGTGAATGCCAAAAGCTGGTTCCTGCGATGTCTCCTGGCTGATCCAAAGGTCCTAAACACAAAAATATAATATAACAATCTAACATCAGACACTAACATACATAAGTAATTATGGCGTTGCTCCTAGATATTGTTACAGGTTTACTGCTGACCGATTACAGCATCACAGGTGCACGTAGCTAGGGTGTACCCATGTTCTGTCTTTGGTCAACGTTTTCCTTGTGACAATAATTATCGGTTTATGGTTGACAACTATTTCTGCTCTGCACGGAAACATGTCCTTGGTTTCATATTCAACCATACTTGGTTTATGTCCAGTGTCCGAATGAGATACTGGACCTAGATGACAGGTCTAAATTAAGTTATTCGATGGTTATTAGATGAGTTCTAACCCTGGTTAATTGTCATGCCATTTTATATAAAGATTAGGGTTAATAATGTTGTGTCCAAGAATCCAACTCTCAATTTCGACGACACAATACTCACATATGAATATGATACTAGGGGGAAGGAGTATAGGCGTTACCTAGCGGCTGGGCGAGGTTCTTCAGCGTAGTCGTCTTCCGGTGGGTGGCGGTGCTCCGGTCAGCAGCCGGCGAGCAAGGCAGCGGCGGCAGCGGCTCGCAGCAGCGACTGCGGGTGATCGCAGCAGCAGCGCAGCGCTGGGCGGCGGTAGCGGCCTATCTGGCGGGTCGGTTGGCGGGTCTGTCGGCGTCAGGCGGAGCGGGGGTGGTGTATGGCGGCAGCAGTCTGTCGGGGTAATGGCTGAGGGCAGGCGGTCGGGTAATGGCTGATGGTGGGCGGTCGGGTAATGGCTGATGGTGGTGGGTTGGAGTCCGGCGTCGAGGGTGAGCAGGTGGCGGGGTGGCGGCTAGTTGTGGTCTGGCCGGAAGTAGGGGAGGGGTCGGCTAGGGTTTGTAGAGGGTGGTGATGGTTTTCTCTAGGGTTTCAAGGAAGGAACTTCATATATATATACATATGGAGAAGTTTGTGGGCTGATCTTGGCTTGGGCTTGTCTGGTCTCATTGAGATGGGCTGGTCCAATGAGAATGAGTATTGGTGGGCTGAATAAGTGTTGCTTGAGGTGAACCTAGCCTTAATTAAAAATTTAACTAACAGTTTAACTAGATAATTCATCGTGTATTTAAACATTAGAAGCTATATTATGAGTGGTACACCAGTGTCGTGGCATACAGGTTTGAGGTAGACTGATACCTAAATTTTGGGTTTGGGTTAGGGTTCTACTCAGTAAGGTAATTGATTAAATTCATATTTTTAGACGAGGGGGTTTACACATCTTATACATCTGAGGCATATCTGTCCCTTCTAGTATTGCAATGATTTAATCTGAACGAGCTGCTGCTTTAACTTCATAAGCTAGTTTCACAGTCGTCAATTCATATGAATGCTATTCTCTTCCGGGGCACGATGAGTCAGAGGCAATGGCATTTCAAAAATTTGTGACTCTGAATCTCAACAGTTGACTTAGGCCATTTTCACCATCGCTTCGATCTTCCGGCTGCATCTTCAGCTGAAGGCTATCCCAAGGATCTCTGAAATCCAATACTCAGTCACTTAGGCCAATCTCCAACATACACTACTCACATCCACCCTCGACGCATTCCCAAATGCGCTCCCGCAAGGGTCGTTCTATGGGTCTACAATATTCATCTCTGATTTGGCAGCCAAGTCGCTAGGGTCAGCTGTCCCGAATCTACGCTCGATAATTGTAAGTCACCACGATGGAAAGTTACTATGAACCATGCTATATCTTATCTGCAAATCTGAGCCATAATCCAACCATTCTATCCTAACGAACTTCTGACTCCGAGAACTTTATGCACTACCTCTGACGAATCTGTCAACCAAATGCCACTTAACTACCTAGAGTCTTACTATCTATCCAAGCCACAAATTGAGAACAACGCTCGTTGACACTATCTTCAATTAATCTGTCGTTCTGCCATGAATCCATTAAAATTCCTGAACTGCTATGTTTGACTCCTCGCATTACCACTTGCAATGATTCTCGAAACCTTAGACTTGCTCCGATTCTTATCCGTTTGTCGTATTTCATAGTGCACGTCCAACTTGCTCGAGCAGCACAGTATTTTGCTCCAACATTGCTCTCTCATTTAGCTATCTTCAAAAGTCCATCCGCCATAGTTCTTGCTCTCGTTTAATTCCTTAGCCCGTCTTGATTCTCTCTATGTTCCGATTAGTCCACACACTATCAATGACTCGTGCACGGTTTCAACATAAATCTTAAATCCATATTGCCTTTACTTGTTGCCTTAATCCACCTCAATACTGCACGTGTTAACTTTCAACCTGAATTAACATCAACTAGACTTGCCTCATGCCCGTTTATGTCTTCAAGAGAATCCGTCTACCATCGTTGTACCATTTTGCCAAATTTTACTTCTACTAAACCATGACTCCAACTTCTTGAGCGCCAATATTCAAAATCCTTCAAGTTCGTACGAATCCATCGTATTGCCCCTCCAAACTAGATCATGTTTCATTGCTCAACCAACGCTCCAATGTGTTTCCAAAATTTATAGTTCGTGCTCGCTATCCTTTGATTCACCCATCGCTCGCTCAAGCGTATCCCGACTATTTGTTCCTCATGCTCAACTCTCTCTTTGCATTCATGAATGCTCCACTGAACTTCTAATTCGTACAAGCGAACTCTGATATTCGGCTTTCCATCTGATCGATCTCAACTTATTTCCAATACTTGGTCTGCCTCAATCCTTCAAATTCCCAAACACTCTTTTTATTGCTTGTTTCGATCTCGTCCACCACTCAAGTCCAACGTTACTTCCATTTGCACAAGTTCGTTCTCGATTGCTCAACTCAACATTCGTTTGCTCCATTTTTTATTTTTCCTAACTCAGCCGATGTGCACCAACCAACTTATATTTCTGTTACCCGTATCAGTTGAGGCAATTTCTTGAGGTCTATCCAACATATTACAATGCCACTTAACTATGTGATATACCATTTACCACTCAAAATCAAGTCACTCCTCATGTCACCCTTCCTTGCACTGATCCAAGATCCGTTTGAACCATCCCTTATTCGTGATCCTGCCATCTCCAACTCAAGTCTGACACAAAACTCAGCCAAAGCATGAACTATCTAACTCTTCCATCAATCTCACTGTGCAACTTGTGCCATGTTCCATTCTCAATACTTCCAACTATTTCTTAAACCGTTCGATACTTTTACTACACGAGCAACTCGTGCAATGATCTCTTCCAAGTAATCCAACCCAATACCCAACTGTTCTCCATATTTGCTGTACGAGCAACTCATGCAATGCTATCCTAATATCCCTAAGCCAACTCAAATATGCTCAACCAGTGTGCCACACAAGCAACTCGTGCAATGCTCTTTGTGATATACCCAGCCAAAAATCCAACTTCCATCCAACACATTCGCTACATGAGCAATTCATGCAACGATCCATTCTCATCCGATGCTTCTACTCACAATATGCCATATAACCAATCTTGTCTGCCAACCAACTGCTCCACTGATGCAACCAAAATCTCCTGAATGACAAGCCAAACCAAAGCAACGACACGCCTCTCTCAACGTGCTGAACAAATGCAACAACACCATAGAACTTGCTGCACGAATGCAATAACGCCCAACGATGCTAAGCAATCTACTAAAAACCAACGAAAGTAACACAACAAAAAATAACATGCAGCCACAACCAGCAATATATAGACTTATTGCATAAAATATCAAATGCGGCACCGAGTAGAGCCAAGAGCTAAACAATACATGGAAGCTATTTAGAGTTTGTGATGAACCAAAGGACAAAGTTCAAGGAAATGAATCGGACGCTTAGATACCAATATGTCATGCCCTAATCTCCCGCAAGCTCAATCGTCCCCGCTGAACGTGAATCACCATGTTGCAGCGCTCCCGCAGGACAATCGTTCTCATCGAGAAGTGATGTCGTACGAGCCTGGAGTTGCGCTCGCACAAGACGATGTTGTTAAACATCAAAGTTATCATCGAAACGACAAAGTTGTAACAAAAGTCAAGTATTGTGTACCAAGCACATATCAGAGTATACGCAATGAAGCTCTCGATAGGGTCCAAATGAAATGCCACAAAGGATAATGCTACAAAGGAGAATGCAACACTCTTGCTCTTTCTCTAGCCCACAAAGGTACTTACCGTTCATACATTATGTCCCATATATCCAAGCAGCGATACTACACATGTGTACCTGAAATAATGCCCACAAATGTGGGTCAGTACACAGCCATACTGGTGAGCGGGGTAACCCACTCGTCTAAGCTGACACTAAGTAGAAATAGTGAATGCAAACAGTTATATGGTGATCTTTCTAGTTGAATCATAAATTTATTTCATGGCAAGGGTATGACATGTTAAGGAAAACTGTAAAGCAGGTTAAACATGCAAGCATTTAACTCAAGCAAATATACAAGCAAATATATATCCAACTCAAAAGGGAAACTAGCATGCAAACCGTCATACTCAAACCAAAGCAACACGAAAACCTATCGAACCACAATCCAAGCCTCAATATCCATTCTCAATCCAAGCCTTATAATCCAATCTTCGATATGCACACTTTTGCCGAGGCAAGGTGGCCGTCGCCTACACGAAAAGCATAAACCAAACCAAAGCAAACCAACTCTTATCTATATGAAGTCACTGGCCAAGCCATAAAGGACTATTCAACTGCAGTTCTACTCGATCCAGCGCTGAGTAGCTAGCCCGCCTGGTCGCATCGAACTGCCGGCACCGTGCCCAAGGCATGTTACCATTTGTCTCCTCCATGGCCGAACGGTCCCGGTGCCCCGGAGCATATCCCGTTCGAGGAGACGAAATCTTGTGTGCAACAGGTTGTCCGTGACCAATGCAGACACCAAGTAGGTATGACGAGAGGATCGAACATTCTCGTCCTACCAAACGATCCTAGACTCATCCAACCAACTATCCATAACCATTTTCCAACTTATAGCCTAAGGCACCATCTCAAGTTATCCCCATAGGCACTATGCCGTTTTGACACAATACTATAATTGGTGCAACACCCCTCGCTCAAAAAAATCTCGTGGCATAATGTCCCAACAGTGGCACAATGCCCTCACCGATACAGTTGTCCGATTTTGAACCACAACTGCATGCTTTGCATGACAAATCGCCCAACTGATACTCGTGCACGGATGCACGCTCGCTCGCCCGCCCGAATTGCTTCGATGTTCCAACCAAGATAATCCAATCAAGCTCCAACTGCCTACTCAAGCTCCAACTATCCAACGCGAAAACTAACTCAAGTCACAAATCATATCCAACCAACCGACGTACACTCTATGCACACTACAGTGTAGTGATTTTAAGTTCCAGTCCAAGTATTCAAGCCTTTACATGTATTCCATATTATTAGGCATGAAGGAGTAGAGGAGAAGGGACAGATCCCGCTCACCAAGTCTGATTTTATTAAGCATCCTTCCATGCCGATACGGCCAATCCCTTGAACCCGTGGTTCGATGCAAAACACGATCTGCTCAATTTGTATGACCGTACGAGCATTATCGCTCTAAATCCTGCTATTCCAGTACTGCTCTGAATGAACATCTGATTCTATCAAAATCCGCTTGCGATCTGCACATAAAATCAACTCAATCAATACTTGTTCCCAAATCCAATAAATCAAAAATATAACCAGCTATTGCTTCGTTTAATACGACTCAGCGTAATACACCGTACGGTTGTGGGGCATTACAAAGGTGAAGTCGACTCAGTTTAAGACAGAGCCAAAGACTGATATGACATGATACAACTGTGGCAAGAAGGGTCACTACAAGAGCGACTGCAGGTTGAAGCCTAAACCAAAAGAGCAAGGTGACCTTAACCTAGTTGCTATGATTGCGCAGGTTGAGTCACATGGCATGGGCACTGACTGGTGGGTGGACACTGGTGCATCTTACTATGTGTACTCTAAGAAGGAGCTGTTCGCCAAATATGAGCCTACCTTTGAGAAAGTCTCGATGGCGGATAAGTCTCAAGTTACAGTACTAGGGATCAGGACGATAGTGCTGAAGCTGTCTTCTAGAAATTCACTTACACTAGAGAATGTGAACCATGTACCAATGATCACCTAGAATCTGGTTTCTGGGAGTCTTTTGTGCAAGGCGGGCCTGAGGATGGATATCAATGCCGGTCAGATGGTGATGTCCTACAAAGGAACATACTTTAGAAAAACTTTTTGTACCGAAGGGATGTTTAAAATACAGCTTGTAACTCCTTCTGTTTGTATCAATGGAGTCTATACTTCTAGTTATTCTCTTGAGTTGTGGCATAATTGACTAGGACATGTGCATTATAAACGTATTAACAAGATGTCTAGTCTAGGCCTTATCTCCAAATGTGAGGGTAAAGAGGTGGAGAAATGTGAAGTCTGTGCGCAGACGAAGATCGTCAGGAAGCCGTTCAGAAGAGTGAACCGAAGCACAGATCTACTGGAGTTGGTACACTCAGATATCTGTGACTTCAAGCAATTCTCCACAGAAGTCAGAATAAAATATTTTATTATTTTTATTAACGATTTCTTAAAGTACGTGTTCGTATATCTTCTCAAGTTGAAAGACGAAGCGTTCTAGAAGTTCAAGGACTTCAAGGCTGAAGCAGAACGTCAAACCGGTCAACAACTGAAAAGACTCAGAAGCAATCGAGGTGGAGAATATCGTTCCTTGGAATTCATATCATTTTGTAAAGAGCATAAAATTATCAACGAAATGACTGCTCTGTATTCTTCCCAATCTAATGGTGTAGTAGAAAGGAAGAACAGAACGCTGACAGAGATGATAAACTTCACGTTGCTAATAACAGGACTTCTAAAGTGCTTTCGGGGAGAAGCAGCACTTACGACTACATTTATTCTGAATAGAGTACCGTTCGCGACATCTGACATTACTCCTCATGAACTCAGATTCAAGGTTAGATCTAACTTGAATGTCATTCGAGTGTGGGGGTGTCTGGCGTATGTGAATCTTCCAGACCTCAAGATTCAGAAGCTGGGAACGAGAACTAAAAAAATTATATTTCTGGGATATGCTGATAAGAGTGATACTCAGAGGTTCCTTGATATCGAATCTAATCATATCATAGAATCTCGTAACGCAAAATTCTTTGAAGACAAGTTTGCTAGGCATAAGAATGTTGTTCTCGCAGATGTCCCGGAGAATGTTGCTAGCACGGATGAGGCAAGTACATCTCAGAGAGAAGTAGTCCAAGAAGAAGTTGTAGTTGACGAGAAAATATTTTAACCAGAACCCGCTGAGCCGACTGCAAAGCGAGTGAGGAGGCCGAAGGACTTCAGGGAAGACTTTGTTACCTATCATGTGAAAGCTGATCCACTTACCTATGATGAGGCAATGAAGACCAAAGATGCTATTTTCTAAAAATAGGCTATCCATGACTAGTTTGACTCGATAACTTCTAATAATACTTGGAATTTAGTCGATCTGCCTGAAGGAGCTAAACCCATCGGATGCAAGTGGATCTTTAAGAAGAAGATGAAAGAAAATGGAACTGTTGACAAGTTCAAGGCTAGGCTAGTGGTCAAGGAGTTTTCTCAGATACATGGGATTGACTACTTCGATACCTATGCTCCCGTTGCACGGATGGCTACTATCAGGATGGTGATTGCTCTAGGTGCTATTCACAGAATGGTGATTCATAAGATGGACATAAAGACATTATTTTTGAATGGTGAACTGACTGAGAAGATTTACATGCAGCAGCCAGAAGGGTTTGTCGTCAAAGGTCTTGAAGACAGTATAAAAATTGGTGAAATCTCTATATGGTCTGAAGCAAGCTCCCAAATTATGGCACGAGAAGTTTGACAAAGTTATCAGATCAAATGGCTACAAGGTCATTAAAACTGATAAGTGTGTTTACACAAAGTTTGCTAGCGATAGAGGTGTCATCGTTTGTCTCTATGTTGACGACATGCTAATCCTAGGCACAAATGAAGAATGTGTCACTAGAACAAAGATGTTCCTCTCGTTTAAATTCAGTATGAAGGACATGGAAGATGCATATGTCATCATTGGGATTAAGATAATCCGGACAGAAGTAGGGCTTGCTCTATCATAAGCTCACTACGTGAAGAAGATGCTCACACGCTATAGATATTAGGATCTTTCAGGGATCGATACTCCATATAGGTGTGAAAAGAAACTGAAGTCTAACCCAGGAAAAAAAGTCAGACAATTGGAGTATTCTAGCGTCATCGGGAGCTTGATGTATGCTACAAATGCCATTAGGCCTGACATTGCTTTTGCTGTGGGGATGCTGAGTAGATTCACGAGTAACCCATGTGTTGAACACTGAAAATCTATAAAGAGGGTGATGAGATACCTCACGAAGACTCCGAAGTTTGCACTTTACTACAACGGAGATCCAGAAGCGGTAGAAGGCTCTAGTGATGCTAGTTGGTGCTCAGAAGAAGAGAGCGAGAGATCCACATGAGGATATATTTTCTCAATGAAAGGAGATGCCATATCGTGGAGGTCGAAGAAGCAGACGATGCTCTCATGCTCATCGATGGAGTCTGAGTTCTATGCACTTGCAGCTGCAATAGACGAAGCAGAATGGCTTCGTGAGTTCATGTACGATCTTCCAATGGTTAATGTACAGATTCTGGCTGTACCGATATGCTGCGACAATCAGGCAACTGCAGAAGTAGCATCTAATAATCTCTTCAATGGAAAAAAGATGACTGTGCGGCTTCGACACCGAGCACTGAACAATCTCATCAAAGACTGGTGTCATTGCAGTGGTGGATATTCGGAGTCAGGAGAACCTGGCGGATCCGTTCACTAAAGGCCCCAAGCGCCTGCTAGTCGAAGACACAACAAGTAAAATGGACTTGAATGACCTCTGATATTGTGTCTTTGTAATCCTACCATTAAGCTTTATGCTATTAGTTCAAAGAGAAATCTACTAGACATCTAGCTCTTGGTTCAAGGGAGGACCACTGATTGAAAAAATATCAGGTACAGTAGATTTTCCTTATGGACATGTAGGATACGTACCCGAAACCACTGTAGTCTACTATTTTTTTCTATAGAAAATTCCTGTTTAAGGTTGGCTTCGACCTCTGAATGAGTTCTTGGGCATAGTGAATGTCCGGCGTGGGCTGCAGGAAGCACGTGTAGTTCATCACTACAAGGGACTTGTATCCCATGCTATAGTAGTGTGACACCATGATGAGGTAAAAGATGTAAAGCCTCGGCTGTATGCCATGTCACAGCGGCAGTAATACCGCAAATAGGCAGGTAGCCTAATGCTGAAAAGATAGAGAGTTGTAGCACATCACTACTAAGAGGCGGGAGACCTCATGCTACAGTGGGTGACACCACATGAGGTAGTTAACCTCGACTGCGAGCCATGTCACAGCAGTACTGCACAGAAGCACAAGGCTTCATGTTGGGATGTAGTACAACACTACTAAGAGGCTAGTGACCTCATGCTACTGTGGGGGACACCACATGAGGTAGTTAACCTCGGCTACGAGCCATGTCACAGCGGCGTAGCACCGTACGGAAGCGCAATACTTCATGCTGGGATATATTAAACTCTCTTAAATAAGGAATTCACCTAAGTGTATGGACATAGATACAAGCCGTCTCTTGAGGGTAAACTTGTAGGCACCCAAGATACATACACCAAAATCAGGTCAGCACATGGCCTTTAATGTGCGACCGGAGACACAACTGATGTCATTGTGCGACTGGAAAGAACACCAGCTATGGTTCAGAATTCAAGACATAGTCCATTCTTGTATCGTACTGTTGTTTGACCCATGCGGGAAGATTCAAGTCGTGGGCGACATCTATCCTAATGCATGATGGGTAGTCCCTGTGAGGAACGCTCGACCATATATTGTGATATATGTGGGGGATTGTTGGTGTTTTTCACTTTGCTTTGGGAATTTTAGTCCCACATTGGAAAACCACCAATGTGTATATCTCAATATATAATTTTGCTTAGTATTGGTATATGCACATGGGGTGGTGGCCCATGTGGGTTGACTTTCCTAGAGGGATTAAGTGTGAACCCCATTATGATAATCTTTATTTTGTCACCACCTTTGAAAAGTTTTTCTTAGGAGCTAAGTCCCAAAGGGGCTTAGTGACTCGGACTCGGACTCCGACTCAAGGGCGCAAAGTGGCGCTTTGTTGGCGCACTTTGCACTTAGCACGTCAGCATCGGGCGCATGCTTCGTGGAGCCATGCAGACAAGTGTGCATGTAGCCAGTGGCCATGTGTTCAGGTGCGCATACGGCCAGGAGCCCATGCGGTCAGGGGCTCATGCTGCCAGGCGCTATGCGGCTAGCAAGTTAGCTTGAGCGAGTCAAGTATGGAGGGGACAGGGACTGCTGTTGGCGGGTCGGTGTGGCGCAGTCTACTCTGTGCAGTACAACGCGCAGGCGGAGTCGTGGCTCGTGGCTCTCTGTGCCACGCGGCTGCAGCTTTCGGCGCCTGAACATTTGTAAATCCTAAAATATTTTAAAATTTAAGTTATATTTAATTAAACTAACTAAAAAATATTATTTAACTCAACACATATCCAAAATTATAAAACCATATTTATAATAAATCATAACTAAAATATATTCAAATTATATTTAAAATATTCTAACATAATTTAAATTTTTATAATTCAATAATAGCGTAGATTTTTTTTTCCTTTTTGTACGTGCAACACAAGTGAAAGTAACTTAGTATTCATAATGATTCAAGTGCCATGTACAAAGATACACAATTTAATATTTTGATTCATACATGTAATTATAGAGGACATGGTGTTTACGTACAAGTAGGTTACCTACCCGTAAATCTAGGGTAATATATACATTTGTCTACAAAAGGAGAATCCTGCCAACCCTGTTACCATAAACTATACCTATATGCATGAATATGCGCTGCTAGTCATGTGATAGGGAGAGTGTTAGGTTCTGAAGACTGCACCCAGAGCCAATAATTACTTGCTGGTTTTGACATCTTGAACTTATCTAGGTGCAGATAACCTAGCCTCTAGATAAAGTTGAGATATGTTGCTAATTAATAATGGAGCCCTTTGAGAAAATGGAATTATATGAGAAAAATGATTGATGAGATCAACTGTTTGTTCCATTGTTGATGTCACTGCTCATGACACTAAACATATACATATCTTAGGAATAAAGAAACCTGTCTACAGTCTTGTTTAATTTATGAGGACAGGGGCCTTTTAAATTTGCTCCTAATGACATGGTTTGGCCCATCTCGATATATGGATTATCATACAATGATGCATGGATATTGTATTCACATACACAACTACAAGGAATATGTCTACCATCACGTGCTGTTCTAAAGACATTTTATGTGTAAACTATACCTACCATTGTAACAACTGGCTTGAGATTTCATAGGTAGGTTCATGAAAGTCCTTAACCTTTCTTGTAGGGAACTATGACTCCTACCAAAACATTCCTCCTGCATCATAATTAGCTATGTACCAACTTGGGGACTAGAACAGTAAAAAGAAAAGAAAAAAAGCCATTAGAAGAATTGTAAACTTAACTTACAGAACCACATTAGTGATCGAGAATGATCTTGATATAGTGAAGACCGAGTCTATTATGTGTTTTAACTCAGTTAATACTATAGGATACTGGGGGAAAACAGTTGTGCATGTTGTATATAGCTCGTGTTCAAGTACTGAGTACTACGAGTGTTATTCGATAATCGAAGAAGTCCGAATAAATTGAAGTAGTGTATCAAAGCAATGTATCAATGACTGAAAATAGTCAAGGGTATAAGGGCATCGAAAGTTCGTTATCATTCCAGCAAGTTTGGGAATAAATTTTGTTTTCAACTATGGGGCATTTTCAAGATGCTATATTCGATGGTTTAGATTGCTCCTAACTTTGAAAATGTTGGAGTCTTGGAGATATAATCTCCTTTAGCCTTAGGGCTAGTGGACTTGAATTCTTGAGTGCTTAAGAGAGTTCTCGACTAAAAGAAGAATTTTTGGGTTTGCTAAGGAGACGATTAAGGAAGTCATCACGAGAAAGAATGTGAGAGCTCTCGTTGAATGAGAGTTTCACACTACGTTGTTGTGTGTTTAACCGTTCTAAGCTTTTCTTGTCGAGTAAAGTTATTTTTTCTCTTGTCCCATGAAGTAGGTCGATCTGTTTGACGAAACCATATTAAATTTTGCGTATTTGTGTGTTGTGTCTTAATTGGTATTGCATTCGATTAATTATACTATGTTATTTACTCTTCATTGTAAGGTTATTGTTCTCTTTGGTTGCGTTCCGGACTACAACAGTGCAGAGACAAAAGGAAATAGTTATTTACTGACCTATTTATATGTGATTGCGAGCAATTGGGGGTGGACTAGGTCATATATTCCCAAAGACATGCATCAGAGAGAGAGAGAGAGAGAGAGAGAGTCTCTTGCCATCTCAAAGACATCCTCAACCAATATAGGAAATTGATGTCCAAATATATGATATAATAGTTTGAGAAGTCAAATATACTAATCAGACATAATACTGTACGCTTGAGAAAAAAATACTGCGATTAGCATACTTGACTTCTTGGATATGGACAAGGTCTCTTGCAAGGCTAACTACTATTTTCTATTCCTCCTACATCCTTTATTTTTTAGTTAGCTCACTATTGTGTAGTAAAGTACAAAATGAGTACCCAAGTTTTGGAAGGGAATTGATATGTTTGTTTTGAACGATACAAGTTAAATTTCCAAATAGATCAAACTTCCTGTTGTGGAAGTACGGAAAATTACATACAAATTCTTGTGATAACACAACAAATAAAATAGCTATTAATTTTGACAGTTAAAACCGTTAATAGCTAGCTGTGAAGCTGTTGAAAGATAACAACAAAGTTGCTTTGCTGATTACATAGCAAAATTCTAATAGTATTGAAGAACTACCGAAAACTACTAATAAATTAGCAAATAGTACTCCTGCTAGGGTGAAGAAGATCAATGTTGTTCAAAACAAAATCTCCTGCCGTCTTTCTTGATTCTCTCCTACGAACCAACACGTTCTTAAGAACTTATGGAACGCTCGTTCCAAGTCACCATCATTCTCTCGGAAAGAGCACTAAGTATTGGACAATGGCACTCAAAAAAAACACTTGACTGCCTTAAGATGATTCTCTCTATTCTCTGACTTTTAAACTAAGCACTAAGAGTTGGAGTAATAACATAAAAATGGGAGCAACCTCATGAAAGAGGTAATATTAATCGTCCACTAAAGACGTACGTAAGAAAGATCATGACGTAATTTTCTATTAATTGGATCGTTTACCAACAGTAACTTCCTATAAATAGAACATGAATTACAATATACCAGCGATAACAAAACTATGTGGTTTAGACAGAGCAGCAGTTCCGTGGCGCCATCTGTATAGTTCCACGAAACTGCCACATGCATTTCAACGGATCCGCAGCCCACACGAAACCGAGCCGGTACTACTCCACGCTAGCTGATGTGCTTTTGTGAAGCTCTTGCGCTAGCTCCGTATATGAAACACGAAGGCACGTCATCTCCCTGCCGTGTCAAGTGCACCATTAAAGCGTCACTTTACAGCCTTTGCCCACGCCTATGCCCATGTCCACGCCCTAGTTCGAGTTGGCCCTTTTGAGACAGAGACAAATAGATTTCTCCATAAAATTGGTGACAAAAATAAATACTTCCTGTAGGATTTGAATCCTGTCCACTAGAAAAATTCATCACCATACTAACTAGTTGAGCTTACACATCTCATGTGTATAAGATAATAAATAATATATAGCTGAAATATTGAAATATTTACCCTTGGAATTTACCTCAACATGGAATAATGGGACCTGAGTCACTAATGACCAAAATATAAATAAATCCCATCACTTCATACATGAGTTAAAACTGCCTACGCTCTTTTTAGTTATTCAACTTCACATTCAGATGTATGTAATATTTCAATGCTAGTAACTTATTAGTTGGACGTGGATCATGGTTTTGAAAGTACAATTATAACTAGAAAGCACATCTGCAAAGTGCTTAGGAGAACCTGTTGTATGTAGCAATGAGCATAATTCAAACTCTTTCATTTCCCAGTATGTACACCTCTAGTGTCATATTTCCCGACATATACATATGAAGAAAATTGAGTGTTTCATCCATCATCTTGTACTCATTGGGTTCATCCAATCAACTCTGTATGGATATTTTGTATAAGAAAACATGGTTTTGACTCGCACATTGGATGGAATACCCACTTCCAAGTGCAGTGTTATTAGGGAGTGTGTCAATGTTGCCTAACATTGAAAAAGTTAGGATAACTTGAGCCATCAAAATTTTTTTTTTTTGATTGGATTGGGGTGATCCCAGCCAAACACTTGGGCACTCAATCTGCTATTGGATTAAAAAACTACATAGATTTTATTATGTTCTCTCCAATAAAACCCGTAACAAAATTAGTCTAAAAACGCAAACACTTTATCGATAAATTGCTGATGCTCATATACTCTTTTCATCATTTGACAATGGACATTGATAATGTGTTGCATTTTCTACTTCATTACACCCCAAACTTTCAATTTGTCGATCATATGTGATGTCCATAATTGGCATCTTGCGTGTGATTAAACATCCAAACATGACATCTTCTAAGCTCAAATGTTAGATGAAGCATAAGGAGAAGCAGCGTAGGAATTGGACCTTTTTCAAAGAATCATTTTCTGGCATATTGTTTCAAGAAGACAAATCACATTGGCCAATTAAAAGATCCATTGAAATCTATATATAATTTGACCTCAATTGAAGATAAATTTGCAATGAAAGAACAATTAATGGCGGACAATTTGTTGCTAGGTATCCAGTAGTATAAGCTTTCTTGGATATATCTATGCTATTCTAAGTATATAGTAGTTAGAAAGTTATGGTTATTTTACAAACCGAGTGATGCTATTCGTACTTCCAAAATGTCCTTCCAAACCATTCCTCCTTATGTGGCAGGTGATGTGTCATACAAAATAGTATTGTGGCAGCTGAAATGATAAATTTTAACCCAAAAAACTAATCACCCAATTTTTTTTAATATTAATATTAATGTTAATTTAATATAATTTTAGTTTTAATGTTAATGTTAATTTTAAGCTTTAAATTTGTCATGTCAGCTGCCATATTAACTGTCACGTCAGCTACCACATAAGAAGTGATGGTTTGAAGGGACACTTTGAAGATACGAATAACATTATTCTTACAAACCACATGTATTTGTCCTAAATTTTGTCAGGTGGACAAGGTTTACAAACCATATTTATTTTACAAACTGCATGTATTTGTCGGTTAGAAAGTTTGAGTTGACATCTAGGTATCAAATTTTGCAATCTGAGCTTTCTTATGCTTCAGTTATTTTGATGGGAGAAACTTGGATGATGATGATTGATGTATTTGTCCATAATCAAACATTAATAAAGTGTCAACCATGACATGGATTGTGCTTTTCATTCTTTAATTATGACATTAATTCTGCAAATGTATTTTTCAATTTGAATATATATATATATATATATATATATATATATATATATATATATATATATATATCCCCCAGCGGTGGTCGGGACGGACCTCGGTTCAATTTTGCCGATTCCACCTAGATATGACTCAATAGAAGGAGTAAGATAAAGTGTTCTTAAATTAAAACTCTCAGTGCACTTCGGAGCACGGTCTTCCGTTAAGTCCTTTACTGATGACGAAAGCCTCTTTGCTGTACTCTACTGTCCACCTCCAGCGGTTCTTTCCTTTTGGCTCGGGGGAGATATAAGCTGGGTTCCATTGCACTTTGTAGGAAATGCATAGGAAGTCCAGGCAACAAACTCCGAGGCCTTGCATGCGTCGTACCGCCGGCGAATAATAGGTACCCCACCCCAGGCAGAGTTTGTGAGCCATCTAACAGACGACCATTTCGTGCGATGTTGGGGGCACTTGAGTAAGCCGTCGGGCTTGTGTATTTTATGTTTGTGAAACCCCTTCCGGATCTTTACCATTTTAATTATTATCTTAATAATCCTTCTCATGCCTTAAGCTTTTAGGAAGATTTATAACTCTCCTCATAAATCCCAGTATGATTAATAAATAAGAATATATGAATTATCTTCGAATTACTTAACTATATGATAATAACTCTCCAATCTGGCAAGACATTATTTTCTGATCTTTCTCTATGAAAGCTTTGACGGCGACACCTAGAGCTAGCTACAAGATGATTAACCACCATCGGCATTGAACGTTTTCTAATGGTCACTATGAATTTATGATATCTTGGAGAAAATCTCAGGTAGCATCATTAAAATCTAGAATAGGTGAAAGTTTATAAACTTTGATGAACCATAACAGTAAGATTCAAATTGACGAGTCTGCTTGTTGGTAACGGTGATTTCACCGGTTTTTGGGTGTTTTTGAACCGACCGTTTATGAAAACCTCTGCTTGTAGGGTCTGCTCGGCAATTGTAGGGTTGTGGTTATGAGGTATTTTTAGAATACCGGTTATGAGGGGTCCGATTTTGGGTGGTTTTAAGTAGTTGTTTTTAAATCAGTCCAACTCATGCTTGGTAATTCATTAACGAACAGTTATGAAAGTTTTTTACATGAATAAAATTACCTATATGTCCATATATAAACAAAATGTTCTCGAGTACTGGAACTGCCACCCAGTCCACGCCTCAATCTGGATGAAGTCCATATTTGATCAAAATAATAGAAACACATAAATAATAGAAACTTCTAGATGAAAGTAGGAGAGAACGATTTTAAAAACTTATCAAATAAGTAGCCATAGTTTGGAAGAAGTAGAAGTGAAACACAGAAGAGAAAGAAAAAAAATATGATAGGATATTAGTAGTTATAATTATATATTTTTTGGTGAGGATATAAATGGAATAAAATAATAAAACAGTTCAAAACATATCGATTTGGGGTGTTTATAAAGCCACCAAAAATTACATTACACCGGTTTTGGGGAGGTTTTGAGCCGACCAAAACGGTTATAGGGAAGTATGGTGAACTCATATTAGAGAACAAAAAGAATCTATAATGCCAATCTATTTGGATGAAACATGTGCATACACTCTTGTAAATTCTTGGTACATACTTCAAATTGAGTTTGCTTCACCTCTTCATGCTGAAACAATGCTACATCTACAATATTTAACTTGTTATGTACGTTTATGTACCGCAAAATTTATAGTGCACGAGACTTTGTGCCTCTTATGCTGATATTTTTGAGGTTTTAGCCATGGGATATTGTTGTAGGAGAAAAGATGTGGCCAACCCTAATTTTAAAATAGAAATTGTTCGGTCTACTTAATAAACAGCATACCCTGATAGGAGTTCATTGTAATTTATAATGAATTAATAAGAGTAGAAAGAAAAAGAAACCCCCAAAACTGTAGAAAATAAGAGTTTCAGAGTGGTCTAAAATAATTCTGCTAATCCTGACCAAAATTCAGGTTTCCAGGAAGGACTGGAGGTCCAGTCCATACTAAGTTGCATATTTTTCTAGCAGATACTATTTGACATTATATATGATCCAGTTTTATTTAGGAAAATTATGAACCAGATCTAGTACAACGTTATGGCAAGGGAAAGTATGATGATAAACACTGATATGGATATCGAAGTTGAATTTCACGACAAATTCAGCTTTGAGAGCCATGTAGCAGCATGAAACACACACTTAATGTCTATTGACAAGAAAAAGAAATCAAGATTTTTTGAGGATATTGGAACAAAAATATGGACTGAATGAATGATCAAATTGCATACAAGAGAACTATAGGAGGGAAGAACCGAAGAACCACATTGAAGCAAAGATTTACAATCAGGAAAAAATAACTTGTGTTCACATGCCAAGAAAGAAGAAAGCTCCACTGAAAAAATGAGTACTACTACTTTCTTATCAATCAAAAACTCAAAACCCTAGCCAGCAATCTACCAAATCTCCTGAAATTGATATGTTTGTCTCACATTTGTCCTTTGTCTCAAAATCAATCTCAGAATATCCTTTGCACCTAGCAACAATAATCTGGTATTGTAACATTGACCCACATGAAAACCTAATGGCAAATATTAACTCAAAGATTAAGCATCTTGCATAATGAATATTGAAGGCATTGATCAGGCATGCTAATGCAACAAGATCACAAGAAAATATTTTTCTTCAGCTTATTGCTATCTTCAAAGTACTACATGCACATTTACTCACCACCAAATTTACAAGACCTTGTATTGAAATTTGTCAATAAATAAACCCAGACAGAATTTTCGGAGGGAATTGGGAAAAAGGTTTTAAGTTGACCATGATGTTCAAGATTATTCGAATAAAAAAAAAAAAATTCTAGCCTGATTAACACAAAGGTAGATTCACCTTTATTCTGCTGCACACCATGATACACCAACGCGAATTCGCAGGTATGGACCATATGCTGCACAAGCACACAGGAAATGACAACAAAAGATTTGATGAGGACAGGGAAGAACCTCTAAGAGAGATGTTGCAAATTCATGGGAACATCCATGAGAAAGAAAAACTCAAAATCCGTTTGATTCTTCAAGAGTTATCAATAACTAGTGTATTTCAATGTAAATTAAAATGGCCTGAGTAAGATGAATGAGATGAAATCTATGTTTACAAACAAATGCTCTTAATTTGGGCATTACAAATAAATATCTTCATGACAAAAGAAATCCCATGGGTATAGTTATAGATAAAAAACAACCTTTTTCTTGGTTAAGAAAATATATGACTTAGCATTGAGTAGGAGCCCGCCACCCTTTACAGGAACGCGAGGTGCCATTTCCCTTCAGGTTCAGAAGCCAGGTGCAGGCCCCACAACCACTGCGGGTACTGTTTTCAAATCCTTTCCTTTTGTTCCAGGTGATCGATTCGAATCCGCGAATGTTAAACAAAATCTTAGTCTACTGATAGGTATTGAAGATCCCTTTAAATAGTATTGCAACCAAATTGTCAAAAGCCCTTAATTTGGTTACTTCCCTGTCTTCCAACTTTCTCACTAGGACTTCTCTCAAACTTGCCTAACTTTGCAATTGCATCTCTCAATCCCATCATCACACTGTAAACATCCTTACAATATTGATAAAAAGGACTGTTGCCCATGGTTTCTGACCACAACAGCAATGCAAATTGCAGCCAGCAACTAAGTTATTGGATGGATATAGGGTTATACTCAAGCACCCAACAGAGGTGGTACATCAGTACAGGGAAAAGATTTCATCATAAGAAGCCAAAGAAGAAGAAAAATCAATAGTATCAAATGATGAAAAACACAATGATTATAGCACAAACCAACAAAACTCCAAAGGAGTGAGTTTATTAGGGTTTTTGTCCTAGAAATCCAACAGCAACACCAGCTCCACCAATGCTACAAATTTACACCGCGAGGGTCACACACCAATTTGTCATATCACTGCGAGCCGAGGTGCACTGGCTCTTCGAAAAGACATGGTTGCATAATACCTTGATAGCTCGGGTCGACCATCGCTTGGTAGATCAGGGAGCTTACCTCGCTCCAGTTCACGGTATCGGCCGCGCCTACCGTCCCGATGTCATCCGACTGTCAACAATCGTACGATGCAGTCGTCTTAAGTTGATGACCAGCTTGCCTTCCTAACCGAATCCTTTGATGTCGACCGCCTTCA